>SJYC01107369.1:0-32659 GCA_006408675.1 Madoqua kirkii | reverse complement strand
AGATGTGGATTCCTTGCTTTTGTTATTGTTGCCTTTGTCCCCATCTCTGGCCTGCTAACGTTGAGACTTTGTGGAGGTACAGCTGTGGCGACCCCAACTGATGTCTTTTGGTTTTGTGCCTGGAGGAAATATTTATGGACTATTAGTCAAGCCTGGCTTTGGTGGCAGTACACGGGTGCACGTGTACTCCACAAAATGCCTCCTCGACTGCCTGCCGCAGAACCAAAGGGTGGTTGGGTCTGGCCCGTCAGAATGTGTTTTGATGGCCCTAAGATATCAGTGGGAGTTTGGGAGGTACAATGAACTGGCAAGAGCCAGTAATCCAGACGGGTGGATAGTGAGTATCGGAGAGGATCTGGGGAAGCAAAAAATGAACTCCCTGGCAGGTGAGAGAACTGTGGCATTGTTTAATTTATATAAGAGGGTTGGAAGACAGGAGCTCCCAGGCTGGAGGTCAGAAGGAGGACTCTGGTTTCCAGAAGATGGGGACCAGTGTGGTAGCAAGGCAGGCTTTAGAAGAAACTGGTACATGGCAGCAAATCAGGATAAGGCCTCAGCCATTGAACCTGTAAGAACCAATGAAAAGGTGCATGGAGCTCTTTTTAAGGTTGCCTTGATACCGACTCAACAAGTATCTGTTCTGGGGTTATGTAATCTTCCATGGTGATAGAGATGAATGGTCAAGGATTGAATCTACAGATAAAGTTGCTCCTTTAGCCTGAGTCTTGAGATGAAAACTCTGGCTGACCTATAGTGGATGTGTAGACGGAGTGAGAAGTAAACCTCTGTTATTGCAGCCGCCAAGATTCTAGATTTGTTTTGTTACTGCAACATAATTGAGCCTAAGCTGATTAATACAGTGACTGAAACAGGATTTGAACTCAGGCCTGTCTGACACCCAGGGGTCATGTCCTTTCCTTCATAGCAAGGTAAACCCCACTGCAGAAAGGACACGGAGGTGTAAACATCTGTCTCAGAGAAGGTGGCTTCTCTTTCTCTTTCCTCTTCCCACCTCCATCTATGAGTTTGCCTAGTGGAAGCCTGAGAAAGGGTCAGGAGAGCACAGTTGTCCCCAGAGGAG
This sequence comes from Madoqua kirkii, assembly GCA_006408675.1. NCBI lineage: Eukaryota > Metazoa > Chordata > Mammalia > Artiodactyla > Bovidae > Madoqua > Madoqua kirkii. The sequence goes on along the minus strand of SJYC01107369.1, from coordinate 31,578 downwards.
CCCCGCTTAAATGTGAATAAAATGCTTCCATATAGCAGATCTGGTTCCCCAGTTTCCGGCCAGCTACCCTTGGTTCCCATCAGCCTACCCGTTTTTGGAAAGACTAAAGATGAAAGTTAAAGAGAAGAGCGGAAAAGTTGGCTTAAAGCTCAACATTCGGAAAACTAAGATCATGGCATCCAGTCCCATCACTTCATGGCAAATAGATAGGGAAACAGTGGAAATAGCGGCTGACTTTATTTTGGAGGGCTCCAAAATCACTGCAGATGGTGATTGCAGCCATGAAATTAAAAGACACTTACTCCTTGGAAGGAAAGTTATGACCAACCTAGACAGCATATTAATAAGCAGAGACATTACTTTGCCAATAAAGGTCTGTCTAGTCAAGGCTATGGGTTTTCCAGTGGTCATGTATGGATGTGAGAGTTGGACTATAAAGAAGGATGAGCACCAAAGAATTGACGCTTTTGAACTGTGGTATTGGAAGACTCTTGAGAGTCCTTCGGACTGCAAGGAGATCTAACCAGGCCATCCTAAAGGAGATCAGTCCTGAGTGCTCATTGGTAGGACTGATTTTGAAGCTGAAACTCTGATACTTTGGCCACCTGATGCAAAGAGCTGACTCATTTGAAAAGACCCTGATGCTGGGGAAGATTGAAGGCAGGAGGAGATGGGGATGACAGAGGATTAGATGGCATCACCAGCTTGATGGACATGAGTTTGAGCAAGCTCTAAGAGTTGGTGATGGACAGGCAGGCCTGGCATGCTGTGGTCCATGGGGTCACGAAGAGTTGGACACGACTGTGCGGCTGAACTGAACTGAACTGAAAGCAGGGGAGCGAAGAACAGGATGACAGCAAGGAGTTCTGTGCTGCCCAAGCGCTTTCCAGATATTCTCTCTGGCTTGGCTTAGCGAAGCTGTTGTGATCTGGTGGACAGGCCCTGACCAGGGTGATGGGCCTGCACTCCTTTCCCAGTTTTCTCCCTGCCCCTCAAGTACCTGGGAAACCCATCATCTGAGACTGGATGAAGGCACTTCCCTGTAGGAAGGGGAATGCTCCAAGCACCTCTCATTCAACACAAATAGGTGATCTAATGAAAATCAGACTGTCCGTTCAGGCAGAGTGAAATTTTGCGCCTTAGATTGCCAGGTTAAGTCAGGTGAGCAGGGAGAAACAAACCAACCAACCTATGTACAGAGCTCAGCTAACCCAAAAAGGGGTCTGACATTGCTGCTTTTTTTTTTTAATACACCTATGACATTTTTCCTCCAGAGAATTAAACTGAGAAAATGGAGTTGGCAACCCCTTCTTCCCTTTGTTCGATTTTCCCCCTAGGTTGCTGTGTTTCAGGGTAAATCCAGCCTGGGTCAGTGGCCTGGAGAATTGCTCAGATGAGTCACCTGCTCTCGCATCTGCCCCAGGGGCCAGCGTCCAGAAGCAGGTGTGGCTGCCTAGGAGAGAGTAGAGCAGAATGAGTCAGCTGGTAGCCTGTGATCATGGAAAGGAGAGCTGTGTAGTCAACCACAGGACACCAGCCATCATTTGTTTTGCTTTTGAAGTGTGTTTGAGCCCCTATGTAATCCGTCTGCCCCAAGTGTTGGATCATTTCGAGGAACTGATATGCCTTACATTTCTTAGGTCTCTTTCTGCACTCCTGGAATTCAGAGCACCAAAAATATTATTTTGCTCTGTTTTATGATATATTCTTTTGATATGCATTCAAAAAAAGGCCTTTTGTGGAATACTTAAGGGTCAACACTGATATTTAAGTGATTTACAAAAAGCAAGAGGATAACAAAATTCTCTGTGTTCCACCATATGTATATTTTCTCCTGCTATACTGACCAGTGAAGCTTTCCCTCATTGTAAGCCACCATTTGGGGGAACAAAAGCAACTTATTGGCTCTGGTACACTCAAGATACCCAATGGCTATAACAGATTGGTCAGTTGACCAGTCCAATAAACCTGGCTTTTGTTTCAATTCTTCATTTTGTTTAATTCTCCACTGTAGTAATAGCCAACATTTGAAGAGGGCCTCACTGCTCCTACAATGCTTTTACATGCAGTGCCTAATCAAACCCTCAAGTTACCTGTGGAGTAAGTTGGCCAGAGTATCTTTAGGAGCCCTTGTATATAATGGGTCATATAATGGCTTCACCATCATACTGCGTGGATCTGGAAAGTCAGGGACGGAGTTGCCATGGTGTGGTTCTGGACCATGTGCTTTTTTATCTATATAAAAATGCACAAAATGAGACCAAATTGAGGAAAAAAAGAAAGGAGAAATTGAATAAGAGGAAGCAAAGAATGAAGATGAGTCAGAGTGTTAATATAATAGTTGAGCATTTAACCAACGGAAAGCCCCAGTTGGCTGGACTGATCACTCCATCAGGGAAGACTTGGTGGCTCCCTTCTCTGATTGTTCACAAGCCCTGAAATGGCCTGAGCACCTCGCGGGGGCCACGCACTTCAGCATTCACTCCCTGAATTAATTGACTAGCAGGGGTGATTTACAAGGCTTGCTCCTGAATGGAGGAATTCTAATATTTGCATGTGTATGAGTTTACTCTCTTGTTCTTGTCATAAAATAACTGGTAACAAAGCATTCCAACGATCTAATTTTCTCTTCCTTATTTCAAGTAGCATGAGGGTAATATTTCTCCACTAAAATGATTGAATTAGTGAGTTGCTCTGATAACATGCCTTCCATATTATTATATCTAGTGAACTAATTGTTTCCCCAAACACAGTGTAGGCAGGCCCTTGCCTTGTACACAGTGCCAGTGACAAGGACTGTTTTCCTCCTCCTATATTCTGATTTCCATTTTTTAAAATAAAGAGTTTGTGTCTGGGACTCTTTAGAAAATCATACCGCTTAGCTTCTAGGTTATTATTCACTTTGATATTTAATTGTTTGCTACCCTTCAAGCATATATGGCTTAGCTCCCTGACTCAATTGAAAACTCCTCAAAGACAGTGCTGTGGACTCAATTGTTGTTGTTTAGTCACTAAGTCATATCTGACTCTTTATGACCCCATGGACAGTAGCCCACCAGGCTCCTCTGTCCATGGCATTTCCCAGGCAAGAATGCCGGAGTGGGTTGACATTTCCGTATCCGGGGATCTTCCCCACCCTGGGATTGAACTCAAGTCTCTTGCATCTCCTGCATTGGCAGGTGGATTCTTTGTCACTGAGCCACCAGGGGAACTCTGTGGACTCAGTTGTGTTCCTGCAAATCCATATGCTGAAGCCTTCAAAATGTCACTGTATTTGGAAAGAGGGCCTTTAACAAGAGCAATAAAATTAAAATGAGGCTGTTGGGGTGAGTTGTAATCCAATCTGACTGTGTCCTTATAAACAGAGATTGGCTCCTATAAAGAAACACCAGAGATGAACACTCAGAAGGAAAACACCATGACAAGAAGGCAGCCATCTGCAAATCGAGGAACGAGGCCTCAAAAGAAACCAAACTTGCTGGCGTCTTGGTCTTCCAGACTCCAGAGCTGTGAGAAAACCTGTTGGTTGAGCCACTCTGCGATATTTAGTTAGGGCAGCGCGAGCAGGCTCATATGGATAGTGACATCTTGAGTTTCTCTGGTGCATCTCTGCCACATTGTGCCTCCCAAATGCCCAGCACACGATTTAGATGGCACTTAATACCACCTGCAGGTACTTTATTTTTTATTATGTATTTTAGTAAAATTTATTCATGAAATCTTTAACATTATTTATTTCATATCAGGTATTTTGATTTGTTGGCCATCAACTTTCTACTTTAACAGAGACTAAATCATCTGCTTGAATAGCTAGTATGGGTCCATGGTAAATATTTTAAACAGCTGTGAAGGACTGTATATTGAAAAATACTTGGGAGCTATCTAGGTGGCTCAGTGGTAAAGAATCCACCTGCCAAGCAGGAGATGCAGGTTCAGTCCCTGGGCTGGGAAGATCGTCTGGAGAAGGAAATGGCAACCCATTCCAGCATTCTTGCCTAGAGAACCCCCTGGACAGAGGAGCCTGGTGGGCTATAGTCCATGGGGTCACAAAGATTTGGACATGACTAAACACACACACACAAACCTCACTCACACCTCAGTCTCTCGTTCTCTTTTCTGGAGGCAGCTATCATTACCAATGTAGGGTTTATCTATCTTCCCAGTTACCTTTACTTAAAAACCTTGCTGTCTGTATAGGACCTACATATTCATATTATAGATATATAACATACCTATTTACACAAACATACACTTTATGAAGCTCTCTCTATATATAGATATAAATTTATGTCCTCCTCTCTGATTTTCTTTTCTGTTCTAGTTTGTTTTTAACAAATCATAACATAATGCATTCTCTTTTACTTTTTAAAGAGAATAAATTAAATGGTGCATCTTGGGAGTGGTTCCATATAGGACATACTAATCCACCTCATTCTCTGTAATGCCTTTCATTGCATTTATTTTAAATGTGTTGTCCTGCCTGCTTCCTCCTTGATTAACCCACACACTTTCATATGATAGCCACATGGAGCATGAATAGGAAATAAAATTCTAAAGAGGCTCATTCTTGCTGCTGTTTCCTGATACGAATATTTGAGTGAAGGATTTAATCAGGCACTAAAGCCACAGGCATTAAACAGAAGGGCATGGTTTTTAGGCAGTTCGAATAAGCAGGAATAGTCATAGCAAGACTTTTTTCAGATAGACCTCATGTATTTCTAGTCAGTACTGGAACTACAGCTACCCACCAACAATCACATTTATATTGGTATTTCTCTGACTTTATAATACAATTAATATTGCACCAAGAAATAATAACTTTTTAAAAGAATTGTGCATAAATTCACTGTGCTAGAAAACCAAGGTGTTCCTCCTTGTTCCCTGCAGTACTTGTTCATTTGTGTACATAGTTTTAATTACTATCAGAGCAATTATGTATTCTGCTTTTGTCTTTTACAGTGAATCATAAACATTGCCATTTGTTACTATAGTGCTATTTGTTTACATAATAATTTTGCATGGTTGGATAATCTATCCACTAGATGTATTGTTTCCTCTAATTAAAAAACGGACAACTGTATTATCTGAGCTATAATTAAATAAAGCTTACGAGAAAGTCAATCTGACACATATTAATGATATATATAAATGTTATGAGCTGCAGCGTAATTGACTATAAAATGGAGAGCAGCTCACATAAATTATAATAATCATATTCTATACCCTATGAAATCGGAATGTTTTAGGGGAGAAGTGATGGAAAAGGAAACTACTGAGATGCCCTCCTAAAAAGGAACTGACATTTCTATTCCTTTAACAGTTTCAGGAAATGAGGCTGCGTTTTTTTCCCCTTTTCTGCATCTGGATCTCTGCTTGCACAGAGATGGAGGGAGAAAAAATTGCGTGCTCAAATCAGATTAGATTAATTAGATTGATTTCCTAACAACTAGCCGGCAAGTGTGAATCACTAATGGTCTTTTTTAATTCATTAACTTATCAATAAATATTTATTGAGCACCTATCAAATGCTGGGTGTGAAATACATAGGGAAGAAGATAACCTCTGCTCCCTTAATGTTTACAATCTAGATAATGTATAGAACCATAACTAACTAAATAATAAAATAATTGCAAGTTTCAATAAACGCTAAGAAAGGAACAGGGCACAATCACAGACAGAAATGAAGGTGGGCATCCTTTAGACAGGTGATCAGAGAAGGTCTCTCTAAGTCATATCAACACTGAAACTTGGAGAAGAAAGCGTCAGCTACACAAAGAGTAGGGGAAAGAGGAACAGTGGGGCAGAGGCTCTAAGGTGTGGTCAAAGCTTCCAGATTGACGTGGCCAGCGGGAGTGCAGTGCGTTGGGCAAAAGGAAGTGTGGGCCTGGGTGAGGTGGAGAGGCAGGTAAGGGTCCCATGGTGCACAGTCCAGGACACCATGGTATGAAACTAGATTTCATTATAAATGCATGGGAAGCTAGATGAAATTTAGCAGGTTCATAGAATACTACAAACCATATCTTAAAAAGCACTTTTGACTCCTGCATGGAAAATAGACTGGAGGGTGGGAAAGAGTGGCTGTCAAGAGAGTAATTAAGAGATGGTTGGTGTCGCCCCCATGAGACGTGACCGTGGCTGGCTCCTGAGTGGGGACAGTGATGGTGGGCACTGATGGTGGGTCTCCATCAGACACAAAGCTGACAGCTGAAATGGCTACGAGGATGAGGAAAAAGGAAGATATCAGTAATGACTGGAGATTCTGGTGGGGGGAGTCCCCAAACTCAGCAGTGGAAGGCAGGCAAGCAGAAGTTCTCTTTGGATCTTGAAGTTGGAGGTGACTTATGAAGCATCAGAGTGGAGCTGTCAGCCAGACAGTAAGATACATGAGTCTGGGATCAGTTTGGGAGTTGCTAGCAGCCTGATGATATTTGACACCTGAAGACTGAATGAGACTCTAAAGAGAGTGTGTAGTTATGGAAGAGAAAGGGGCCCAGAACTAAACCTGTGACCTGCCCAAAGATGCCCAGTCATGACCAGAAGTAAATCCCCACGTGGTGGGACCTCAAGTTCTCTGAGAAGTCATCATGTCGTCATTATTACCTGACCCCACCCTCCATGATTGGGAAATCGTCCAGAGATGGTTTTTTCCTTTCAGATCTCTTAGTTTCTTTCCTGCATCTCTCTCTCTCTCTCTCTTTTAAAAAATGTTGATTTCTTTCTGGCTATGCTGAGTCTTCACTGCTGCTCAGGCTTTTCTCTAGCTGCGGAGAGCGGGGTCTACTCTTGGTCGCAGTGTATGGGCTTCTCATACCGTGGCTTTTCTTGTTGTGGAGCTCCAGGGCACTCTGGCTTTAGTATCTGTGTTTTCCTGGCTCTAGAGCACAGGCTCAATAATTGTGGCACGTGAACTTTGTTGCTCTGAGCCATGTGGGATCTTCCTGGATCGAACTCGTGTCTCCTGCATCAGCAGCTGGATTCTTAACCTGTGAGCCACCAGGGAAGCCCCCTGCCTCTCTCTCTTAACTCTGGTATGCTCTCAACCCTGGGAGACCTCCTACGAAAAAGAGGAGGCAAGTGTGGGTTAGGTTGTTCATGCTCAGTGACTGTGTGGGCCATCGCCTTTAGCAGCTGGATGTTGGAAGCTCTGCACAGTTGCTGTGTTATTTGCCATTTGGTGTTCTCTTTTCACGGGTGCAAGCAGCTATTGAGGGTCTTCCCTGAGAGCCAGAAAACCACAAGCTCTGACTTCTGCAGCTTCTAATAGTTTGTGGGTCAGCACTTCACAGCTCAGATGCCTCAGAGCAAGATTTTAAAGTAAGGAGCCAGAAGGGACCTCTGGAAATATAAAATCCAAGCCTCTCATTTTACAAATGAGGGAATTTATTCATCCACAGTCCTGCCACGAAATGAAAGATATTTCAGTTTTCATTTCACTAACCACTGATAACTTCCTCTGATCAAGTGAACCCATTAGCCTTCATTCAGTCCATGAGCTGATTTCACTGTGACTCCTAAGAAAAGACTGATTCAATGTTTAAAACCTCTCTGATTAGAAAAATAAATTGAGTGTGTTTCCTGGCCTGACTAGTGCTGTACTTTACCCCAGCCTGAAAAAATGATGTAGATTGCGTTATCCAGCATCATCTCCAGTTTGAGATGCTGCGTCTGCAGAGGCTCAGCCTATGCTGTACTGTGACTGACCATAAAAAACGCAAGAGACTCTATCAATTAGAGAGACTGTTTTGTGTTTGCCTGAGGAAACCCAAAGCCTACAAAAAAGGCATCGTCTTCATAAGCAAGGAAGTAAACTGACATGTGTTAAGTAATTGATAAGCGTCCTCTTCCGTAAAGACAAGAACCAGAGGACATAATGAATTCAGTGGGGAAAAGACATTGTTTGATCTTTTCTGAGAAATGTCTGATGAGCCCAACAGGCATTATTTTCTGATTCTGTCCCTTCTCTACCCATGTTTTGCACCTGATTTATGTGAAGTGTCTCTGTGCCTGTTAGTAATTTCAGTGAGAGTTGAGGCATGTTCTCTGCCTTCTAGGATGTCAAGATTTCATAGATTTTAGGGGCAGCAAGAGCTTTGAAGAGTATTCAGTGCATCTCTCTTACTTTCCAAAGGCAGAATGAGAGAGGTAAAGGGCTTGTTCAAGATGACTCTGAGTAGACAAGCCCACCATCCAGGACTCAGGATGCCCTGTTGTTTGAATTCCACCTAGTAGAGAGCTGCTTGACAAAGGTAACGTTTTGCTTTCTTTGTTAACTATTCATTCTATGCCAGTTGGGGTTTTCATTCTATTGAAAAATTGGGAGGACCTAGGAAGAAGAAACTTAATCACTGTTAAACACATTGTTTCCCAGAGGTTGTTTTTTTTTTTCTGTGCATATTTTCAAGTAATTGTTATTTAGTGTTTACATAATTTTCAGTTTTGCAGTTAATATGTTAGAAGCATTTCTAATGACTGCAGAATAGTCAGACAACTGGATATATTATAACTCACTGAATGATTCTGTGGTTGTTGGGTATTTTGGATGATTACAATTTTTACTACTGTATCTAGCAATATTTTATATGATACATGAATTTCCTATGGCGTATAGCTTTCCTGATAGATTATGCCCTTAATATGGAGCTCCAGAAATAGAATTAAAGAACCATGGTTAAGGTCATCTTGATTCACTCTTGCGTTATAACATTAAGTATTATTGTTAAAAACATTTGCTATTTTCTCACTGAAAATGGCACTTGTTTGAGCTCTCACTTCTTTAACGGCTGCTGAGTTCTCCTCTGGACATCTTTACCATTTCTACCTTAAGCATTTTAGCTTCTTAACTGCTTATAGTTCCTAAGCAAAACAACCTGCTCCATGGTTCTTGTTTTTAGGTCTCTCTTGAAAGAGGAACCCTGAGGATAAAGTCTGTTTTATTTATCTATAGGTATCCAGGAGCTTGTGTAGTACCTGGCACACAGTGGGTGCTCAGTAAATACTTATTTAACCATGGGTGAATGAATGAATGAGTAAATGAAGCTGAACATCCTGCCCTCCATATTTGTTCAGTAGCTGTGATTTCTGAATGCATTGTCTGGTTGTGCCCTTTGTTTACTTATCAGAATCAGATTTTTATTCATTTTTACTAGCGTTTGAGTATGAGAACTCTTTGCCTGTCACGTTGGAGCTAATATATTTTTTCCAACAAATATGGTTTGTTTCCTATTTTCAAACAAGGGGTAGACACTGGGCTTACAAATGTGTCATCTCCTGCTGAATTTTATGTCCTTAAAGGAGCTTGTAAGAGGGGGGCATGAAGAAAGAGAGAGAGAGGAAAGATGAGGAGGACGGGAGGGGAGGGAGAGAGAAGAAAAGAGGAGAGAATTCTAAAGCAATGAGTTCTGAGAAAAGTCAGACAACTTGGTTAGTCTTTTGGCAGATTTCATGGCTTATTGCTGTGAAAAGGGTGACTGTGTCGACCACATTTCAGGCTCTCTGAAGCTGAAAAGGTCAACCAGCCCCTGCCTGCAAGTGAAAACAAATTCTGATTGTCCATGCAGAGAGGTAGGTTTCAATCAAAAACACACGGAGTGGCTGAGTAATTTCTTAACATCTTCTATTTGCAAATGAGAAGTGAAAACACCCATTAGTAACCCTCAAATCATTGGTGAATCAGCACTGTCCATAGAAAACAAATCCATACTATCTTATTTACAGTGAACAGAGAAAGAAGACTCTACTTGCTTCCTCCACACCCCCCCACCCCATCTTTTGCGGTTAGTTAGCCTTTCTGGAGGAGAAAGTGATGGCACCCCACTGCAGTATTCTTGCCTGAAAAATCCCATGGACGGAGGAGCCTGGTAGGCTGCAGTCCATGGGGTCGCGAAGAGTCAGACACTACTAAGCGACTTCCCTTTCACTTTTCACTTTCATACATTGGAGAAGGAAATGGCAGTCCACTCCAGTGTTCTTGCCTGGAGAATCCCAGGGACAAGGGAGCCTTGTGGGCTGCCGTCTATGGGGTCGCACAGAGTTGGACATGACTGACGTGACTTAGTAGTAGCAGCCTTTTCATGTTTCTTTAAAAAACATATCAAAAATTGTATCATTACATTGTCCCTCTGGGTCTGTTGGTGAATTTGCAAACTTTAATATTTTCATGGTTAATGTCTTACCAAGCAGACAGACTCATAAAATGCAAGCTGTCAGAAGTCTTCAAGATTACATCAGCCCCCTCTAATCAGCGTGGAAGCTTGTCACATGGTTGGAAATAGAAATGAATTTTGATTCCCCAAAATTGTTGCATCTATGCTTTGGAAGAGATTTATGATTCACAGGCAAAACAAACAAAATCCCCCAACAAATAACAATGAAAACCCATCTCCCTTACTAGAAAAAAATCTTCTCGAGGTTGTGCTTTGTCGCTCAGTTGTGTCCAACTCTTTGTGACCCCATGGACTGTAGTCCACCAGGTTGCTCTGTCCATGAGGATTCTCCAGGCAAGAATATTGGAGTGGGTTGCCATGCCCTCCTCCAGGGAATCTTCCCAACCCAGGGATCAAACCCAGGTCTTCCACATTGCAGGTGGAGTCTTTCCCGTCTGATCTATCAGGGAAGCCCAAGAATACTGGAGTGGGTAGCCTATCCCTTCTCCAGGGGATCTTCCCAACCCAGGAATCGAACCGTGGCCTCCTGCATTGCTGGTGGATTCTTTACCAGCTAAGCTACTAGGGAAGCCCTTTTTAAGGTAGGGATTCAATATAGACATGTCATTGTGAACCTGGTGCATTGCCTAGAAGATGTCTCTGAATACTCATTTGACAGATGAATAAATGATTGGGGTGGCCCTGCCTTAGATGGTGGATCCTTCCTGTGTGCACCCCTAGACCCACTCTCATCATCTACTTGCTTCTCTGCCTGAGAGGCTGCCCGCATCCATGGGCTCCCTTCACCTGTGGCTTTCCAGGTGAGTTCATCCAACAAGGGACCCCAGAAAGAGTCTGGAGGGCTGGAGCAGAGTGAGGTTGGGGCATTTACTTCCTGGGTGTCCCCCAGGTGGGACTGTCTCTGGCAGACTACTCTCCAGAGATCACAGCACCTGCCAGGAAACCTTTCACCTGATCCAAGTCCTAGTGGTCCCCTGACCCTCATCCCTTGAGCCTAGTGTTGAAGGAAGGGGGACCCCTTCCAGGGCCTGAAACTGGGCTCTTGTCTAAGACTCAGAAATGAATTGTCCGAGGAGACACATGTGCTGACAAAGCAAGAGATGTTATTGGGAAAGGGCACCTGGGTGGAGAGCAGTGGGGTAAGGGAACCCAGGAGAACAGCTCTGCCACATGGCTCGCAGTCTTGGGTTTTATGGTGATGCGATGAGTTTCTGGGTGGTCTTTAGCCAGTTGTTCTGACTCAGAATCATTCCTGGTGGTGCACGCCTTGTTCAGCCAAGATGGAGGCAAGAGAGGATTCTGGAAGGTGGTCGGACACGTGGTGTCTCCTTTTGACGTTTCCTGAACTCTTCCGGTTGGTGGAGGCTTATTAGTTCCGTGTTCATTACCAGGACCTTCTGTCGTAAAACAGCTCATGCAAATGGTTACTATGGTGCCTGGGTGGGCGGGCCAGGGTGGGCGGTTTCAGTCCGTGTGCTTCCCCTAACACTAGGAGCTCTGTCCTGTCCATCGTGGTTCCTTCCCTACACCCTGCCCTCGCCTTAAGGGATGTCTCTTTATTAAACTCTCCACAAAGCACCCTAATTTGAAAGTGCCAACTCTTTCCTGTTGGAACATGACTGATATAGAAGGTTTCAAAGTATATGATAGCGTCACCGACTCAGTGGACATGAATTTGAGCAAACTCTGGAAAATAGCGGAGGACAGAAAGTCCATGGAGTTGCAGAGTCAGACATGACTTAGCAACTGAACAACAGCAGCAACAACAATGGGGTATATGTATGTTGGTTTAGTGACTGCTCCCTAAAATTCAGCCTACCATCTGCTCACTAGGCTGTGTGCCTTGGAGGAAGGAGGTGTCTTTTCCTAACGTTCATACTGGAAAGCATGGGTCGTGCCCCCTTTAGCTGAGTGTCTGTACCTGAGCCTCATCTTATCAAAGAAGAAAACTTGCTGACAGATCTGTTTTCTCTTACTCCCTGTTGTCTTCCCTTACTCCTTGCTTATCCTGTGAGTTGCAGCTTTGTGTGCAGCCTGAGTGAGTCATCTCTCACCACAGCTGCAGCCACAAAAGCAGTAACACTGTTGGGGGGTGGAGCCTCCCACTGCCATCCAAATGTTGACTGCTTTGGGTGTTTCTACGGAAAGGTCACACAAACCAGTACACCTCTGGTTATTTGGTGTTCTGAGGGCAGAGCAGCCTCCAGTGGCTGTTTTCGCTGAATTTTCCTGCAGACTTACCCTTCCTCAACTTGCCATCCCCCTGCATCCTGCAGGACTTGTAGAACCTGTTCTTACCATTCGCATCCTCAATGTGGATGAAGGAAGCAGATTGAAAGGACAAAGGATACCTCGGTGCCACGATGTGATCTGCTCTTACCTCTCACCCCTTCCCTTGTGAGACGCGAGGCCCAGTCCCTTGGAGGGGCTTAGACTTCCAGCCCATTTATTTTGTTCAGGTTTCCTTGCCAGTCATTGCTGAGGGTTTTAATTGACTTCGCAGTTTCTGCCTTAGAGCCTGAATGCTCCCAAGTGAGGGTGCTGTGAACTGCATGCTAGAAATGGGATGTGTCACTCTGTTCCATTTGTCTGTCTTCAGTGACTGAGGGTGTGCTGGCTGAGAGCAGTGAAGAAGACATTCATCTCTCCTTATCCACACAAAGGAATGGACAGTTACCTGGGTTACTAGATGAGGCTCAGACCCCTAGATCCGTTTAGATGTTGCTTTCCATTTTCCTCTTCAATGTGAGTTTTGAAGCTCATCTGACCTTCTGACTGTTCAGCTCCTTGTCCAGCACTATCATGTTATAGTGTCTCCTGATTTCAGATCAGAATCCAACAGATCCTTTCAGCAGTGCTCAAAGAGATGAAATCTCTAGCTGCAGACTGTTCTTGCCGCTGAAAGAGACTGGCTAGATGTCAACAGCAATAATTAATTTCCAAGAAATCTTCCGTCTCCAGGTCTTTGCATCTCACTAATTATGTTCAAGGTAAATTGAATTTGCTCTGCGGGATCTTCCAGCCCCACCTTGCAATAAGCAATTTAACATGAAATTGCTGACCTGTACTTGCTCAATCCAGCCATGCTTCCCTAATCTTTCTACAGTTTAGAGTGATATCATCATAGAGCTACAACTGACTTTTCCAGCAGCATAACAACCACTTTCTTTATTTTTACCTGAAACAGCAGCAGTAGTACTGAAGCACACAGGAAATCTTCAGTCACGGAAAATTACAGAATATCAATCATCGGCTTCTATGCCGTGGGTGGGTGGCAGTGTATTAGAAAATGAAACTGTAGGTCATTTGGGGAAAATATTTCAATGAAATCCGCCAAGCTGGGTGATGTGCTGAATCTTAAACCAGAAAGAAAGCCAAATCAAACAAAAAATAGTTGTTTTTCACTTTGAAAGAACAGATAGCAACAACTTTAAATGCGAAATAATGTCATCCCAAGCCCTCTCGAGTGCCCCCCAGGGACTGTTGTCTGAACTGACAATCATATCTCTTGGTTTTCTGCCCTCTGTGCTTCTTTCTTTTCCCAGCTTTGATTCAAATGTTCTGCAGTGATTAATAGAGTAGTTGGCCTTTTATTTTGCAAGACCTCCTGTAATATTTGGGGCTTCCTTGTTGTCTCGGACATAAAGAATCTGTCTGCAATGCAGGATGCTTGGGTTCAATCCCTGGGTGGGGAAGATCCCCTGGAGAAAGGAATGTTACCCCACTCCAGTATTCTTGCCTGGAGAATCCCATGGACAGAGGAACCTGGAGGGCTACAGTCCATGCGGTAGCAAAGGGTCAGACAGTACTGAGTGACTAACACTTTCCCTGTAATGTTAGAACTGTATTAGAGTTATTTGCAAATCATTCTGTATAATGGCTTAATATCATCACACCTATACGGCAGCCAGTGATAGGCAGAATCTCTAGACTTTTGATTTATTTCTGTTTGGCCCCATGTTAAGTCATTTCTCCTTCGAAGGTTGCCAAGTGCCTTAGAAACTGATTCCTCTGGAGGCCCCTGGTCCCTGTGTGAGGAACAGGCTCTGTATAATGAAGGAGTTTGCACAGGGAGTGGGGAAGATGGTGGATGAAGAGCCCACTAACTAGCAGGAGAGAAGCTGTGTGCGTTCAGGAGCACCTTTGACCTTGAGATGGAACTCAGACCTCTGAGAAGGGTGCAACAGGGTGGGGCTGAAGTTCCCAGGAAGGAGAGTGTAGACCCCCAGTGGTTCTCAACCAGGGCATTTTTGTCCCCTTGGGAACATTTGCGAATGTCTGGAGATGTTTTTGGTTGGCAAAACTGAGGGGTGGGTGCTAGGCTCAAAATGAAAGCATGAACTTAGAGTGATCACAGGCTCATTGTCCCCACGTGCAAATAAGCTCTTATTCCATGTCCAGCTCTAAGGCTTCCTCTCCACTCCCAACCTCACCACCCGCCTCCCACTTAGGTCCAGTGTCGCTCACCGCGGCACAATTGACATCATGGCTTTGTTAGGGAAGAGCATCCCGTATGTTGTAGAATGTTTGGCAGCTTCCTTGACTTCTGTAAGTCACTTCCTCCTCCTGGACGTCAGTTTGCTCTGTTAAAAATCTGTTAAAATCCATTTGCTATCAGACAATCATCTAATGGATACTCCACTGTGTTCTAGGAGCTGCCCTAAACTTGAGGATACCACAATGAAGAAGAAAATATCTGTCCATAGCTGGCTTGCGTTTTGCTGGGGAATAAAGTGATAGAAACGTAATAAATAAGAACTTAAACATTATCAGGCAGAGAGAAGTTATTCACTGCCATGCATAACAATAAGCAAGGGAAGGAATAGAAAGACATAGGAGCTGTGCATTTATCCAGGAACTCAGGGCAGGCCAGCCTGAGGAAGTGACATTTCAGCTCCCACTGAATGAAATGTAGGGGCAAGCCAAGGGATTGTGGTAGAAGGGCGTTTCAGGCAGAGGAAACAGCAAGGGCAGGAAACACTGAGGCAGGAGTGTGCTTGGTGTCCTCAGACCCGTGGGGGAGAGGGGCGGCAGAGACTCAGTGTTTGTTCTAAGTGTAAGAGAGAAAAAGCTTGGGGAAGCATCGAGTAGGACATGTGGTTAGAGTGTCTCCTGTGGCTGAGATTCCGCTGGCGGAGGAAGGGCTGAAGTCAGTCATTCTGAGACCTGGCTGTACACTGGGGTCTCCTGGGCCACTCCACGCACAGGATCTCCCCAAGGTCAACAAAAAGCAGGTTCCATGGGAGTGAAATCATCAATATTTTATAAAAGTTCACCAGGTGAGGTGAATGTATTAGCTCATTAAGGGCCTTTAGCTTCGATGGACTCGGTAGCAAAAATGAAAATCTTTGTACAAACAGGGTTAGGAGGAATGTAATAGCTTCTTTCTGGGGTGAGAAAGTTGTTGCATTTGAGCCATTAGGTGGGAAGGACTTGGACACAGAGAACTGGATGTGGTGGAGGGAGGCAGGTCTCCGCTGATTAAGGAGAAGACTGAACCCCAAGGCCTGATGTGGGGGGCCCAGAGCCATGTTATAAAGCCTGGACTGGGGCAGGGATCCCCCTGGGAAACCGGGCCTCCCAAGCCAGAGGCTGGAGGAGGTTTCTGTTTGGGCTTCCTTCAGTTTCAGAATTCCCTCTGTCTGCCGAATGCTCAGCTTGCAGTCGCTTCTTACTTTGCCCCTGGTTCTCTTCCTGACTTCAGCCTCCTGATAGGGGGCTGACTTTGATTATCTGCTTCCTCTTGACCTCCTCCTTCAACATCACAGTCGAGCACCCCCCACCCCCCAGAAAGCACTCCAGCCTGTACCAAGATTTTCTGCTTCCAGCTTCTAGGTCGGAGTCCTCAGGCTCTGTTTACAATTAGGAGGCCACTGCTATCTTCTTTGGGGTCCACTGATTAGTAGACTTCTATGATGTACAGTTAGTGATTATGTGCCTGTGTGCATGTGCATGCACACACACACACACACACACACCCCTGTTTCTCTTGATGTCATAACTATGAATGACAGTTACTAGGAAGAGGTGTCACAAATCAACTCTTTTTCTCATACCCATGCCAGATCAGATTTCCATGACTGATTATGTCCTCGCAGCCAATAGTATAGCTCAGTTGGTAAAGAATCCACGTGCAATGCTGGAGACCCCCGTTTGATTCCTGGGTCAGGAAGATCTGCTGGAGAAGAAATAGACTACCCAGTCCAGGATTCTTGGGCTTCCCTGGTGGCTCAGATGGTAAAGAAGTTGCCTGCAATGTGGGAGACCTGGGTTCAATCTCTGGGTTGGGAAAATCCCCTGGAGTAGAGAATGACTACCCACTCCAGTATTCTTGCCTGGAGAATTCCATGGACAGAGGAGCCTGGCAGGCTATAGTCATGGGGTCACAAAGAGTCGGACATGACTGAGCAACTTTAACTTTTCAGCCGATAGTAATTGCCAGGCAAGATGGAACCCTGACTTAAAGGTGCCATGCCTTGCTTCAAACAGCAGCTTGTAAGGGACACATGCTAGAAGAGTGGTCTACCAGGAATGGAGAAACCTCCAGCCATAGTCTGGGGGAAAAACCTCACTTTACAACCACAAGAAAATGGGAATTTTCTCTTGCCAATATTGAGTTTCAAGTAAGTTCATCACTAAGGACTTTAGACATAATTCTGTAATTCACATAGGAAGCCATCACAGGGTTTTGGCAGGTAAGTGACAAGTCTAGAGCTTGTCTTTAGGGAGGTTGATCTTGCAAATAGATGTAGGGTGAATGGAGGTTGAGGTGGGGAGATCACACACCAGATGAAGTAGGAGATGCACATATTTGAAGAGGCTGGAGGGGGAATGGGCCCAGACTGCTTCTCTGTTTGGGGGCAAGGCAAGTGTCAGTGGGACTGAGAAAGGGGATTGGCATTCCCACAGGTTCTGAACCCTGCCTTTTTGGCACAAGTCCAAATATCGGGAGAAGCTTCTCTGGAGACCAAACAGGTCACCATGTAACATGCAATTAGAGTAGCAGTTTAAGTGGAAAAAGAATTAATTACCATTGAATTTGCCTGGCCCATTGTTTATGCATATGGACAAAAGTCCAGGGTAAAGCTCTGTAGCTGATAGCTGGCTGTGGTTTCCCACTCGCTCTGGGAGAACTTGAGCCCAAGAAGAAGGGTGTTTACTAAACCATAACCACTTAAGCCTATGGTAACAAGGGAAGAGATCCAGGACATCTCTCACCCTCTATCATCCAACCCCAGGCTCCCACACAATGAAGATGTCCAGATTGTCCAGACATCCATCTGTGTGCAAATTATATTCATTTATGAGATTCATTATATTTGACTAAACACCAATGTATCGAGTATCTTAGTGTGAAAGGAAATATTTTTACTGCAGATACATAAAGACTCTGAAACCCAATAACACTCCATGGAATGTACTAATTATAACCAAAGCCTTTCGTAATGAAGGAAAACAAAATGAATAAACACAAGTCAGCCCAATGTTGGAGCCTCAGGAGTAATTTCTTTGCTACTATTGATAGATACCATTGTGATGTTGAAGCCAAAAGCAGCAGATGTCTACAGAGAGAAATAAGGGACTGGAGATGCAATGCTGACGAGCTGGCATCTCATTTTCCTGCTAAATTACATCTGGGCCTTCTCTTCCTAAACAGCTTAGGTCTTGGTTTGGCTTCAGAAAAGATAACTATCAACAAGCTGGCCACTGATAGATAGTGGGCGCCGGCTGTCACCTGACCTTAGTTTCGTGAATCAGGTTTCTTCCTGTCTTCGCAAGAAAGTCTTTAGATTTATTGAATGAAAAGTGGAAATTCTTGGCTCTCAGCTGAATGACAAAGCCTACAGAAAACAGTTATCACTTGGAGTAAAGTGGTGGTTTAATCCAGATCCATCGTGGACCATATCCAAACAGTGGGTCTGAACCAGAGAGTTTCGAAGTTTTCCAGTGGGAAGTGGCTGAGCCTAGATCATGTGGGTACTTGATGGAGGCAGAGGCTCAACTTTGTAGTTTTCCTAGAACTATTCTGGTCCCTTGGGTTATACATAATGCAAAGAGCCTAACAATGCCAGTCTACTCTCCCAGGACCAGTATCAGACCAGGTACAGGCAATTTAGGGCTCAACTGAAGCTCAAAAACCATGAGCTTTGTTGCATTCTTGTTGTTCAGTTACTAAGTCGTGTCTGACTCTTTACAACCCCATGGACTATAGCATGCCAGAATCTTCTGTACTGCACTATCTCCTGGAGTTTGCTCAGATTCATGTCCATTGAGCTGGTGATGCCATCTAACCATCTCATCCTCTGCTGCCCGCTTCTCCTTTTGCCTTCAATCTTTCCCAGAATCAGAGTCTTTTCCAGTGAGTTGACTCTTTGCATCAGGTGGCCAAAGTATTGGAGCTTCAGCTTTGTTGTAGGGTGGGGTGAAATATGGAGTGTGGGGCTGTTGTGGGGGATGGAGTTAGTTTTACAGTTAAGACCACCCTGTGCCATGCTTGAAAATTGCCAGGCAGCATTCTCTTCACTCAGCTCACAATTACTCCACATCATATTGCCAGCTAGTGCTTCCTGCTCCTTTCCACATTTATTCATGAAATACTTATCTTGGAAGATTCCATCCACATTTTTTAGAAAAAATATTGTAATCAGAAGTTATGATAGTCACAGAGAAGACCCCAGGATGTGCATTCCCTGCCTATGGTCCTGTGATGGGACCCCCTCCCCTCCTTCCTGCCCTCTGTGACAGAGGAATGTACCCTCCAGTGACTCACGAGATACTGGGAGGAAGTCTGGATGAGCTTCCCCTCTCACACTACCTGGGTCCCCCCACTAGAGGCCTATTCCTGTGCAGAGCTGGGCCCCCAGCCTGCTGTCAGCAGCTTGCAGCACCTGCCTGGAGTGGAAGGGCCTGGGAGACCACCACCCACTTTGTATCCAGCTGACTCAGCCCAGCCATCTTGCTCCCGAGGACTCATTCACTGAAGGATCACTAGGTCATGTCTGCACTTAGGGATCTCCTGTGTCGGACTAACAACTTCTTTGATTCCTCTTCCCCTCTTTCTCGTGATACACTAACCGAGACAAGCCATCTGAAGCTCTGGTATTGCTTCCCCTTCAAAGTGAGGGACTTTGTTGTCACCCGTAAGGCCAGTGCCTCAGGTCCCTGGGCTCAGTATGGATGGGGGTGGGGCACCCAGGCTGGTGGGACTTCCACACGGCACCCCCAGGGATTCCCTGTGACCCCTCAGCCTCAGCGCTCAGACATGACTGTAAGTGTCAAGCAGGAACTGGGCTGCGGGAGGGCAGAGGTCTTTTCTGATTCTCACCGTGTTTGTGTTCGCTTGTCTAAACAGAAGCGGAAAGTTGCTTCTGTGCTTCACAAGTGACACAAAGAAAACAAAGTGCCAGGGTCCCAGAGGGCAGGTGGAGGGCTGGCCTTTGGGCTGGGGCTTTTGCTTTTGGGGACTGTCACTTTACATCCCATCAGTTCAGCTCAGTCACTATGTCATGTCCGACTCTGCAACCCCATGGATTGCGGCACACCAGGCTTCCTTGTCCTTCACCAGCTCCCGGAGCTTGATCAAACCCATGTCCGTTGAGTCGGTGATGCCATCCAACCATCTCATCATCTGCCGTTCCCTTCTCCTCCCGCCTTCATTCTTTCTCAGCATCAGGGTCTTTTCCAATGAGTCAGTTCTTCGCATCAGGTGGCCAAAGCATTAGAGTTTCAGCTTCAGCATCAGTCCTTCCAATGAATATTCAGGATTGATCTCCTTTAGGATTGACATGACTGTTAAGACTGCATAGGGCCTGGCTTGCCCATGCCTCTTCTCTTTTGCCATGAGACGATCAGAGCTGAGGAGGGAGGCTGTTTAAATGGTCCTCTGCCAGAGCAGCTCTCTTCATATAGGCAGGCTGAGAGGACGGAAGAGCAAACGACTGACTCAGCAGGAACCCTTGCCCAGGGCCAGGCTGGCAGAGCCCACGGCTGGCCCCAGTCATTGCCGTCAGCAGGTTCTGTCAGACCTCTGGTGTGGAAGCCAGGGCCTCATGGAGGATGTCACTCCCTGGGAGCCTGGAGAGATTTGATGCCCAGCCATCCAGGAGAGGCTGTGGTATTGCTGAAACACATAGCCTGGGACAGGGGCTAGGCTGCGGGGTTTGAGCTGAAGCAGGTTGTTGCCGGAGCAACATGGGTGAGGTGGTTTTTTGGCCTGGGCGTGGTCTGGTGTGTTTGATGACCCCTCTGCAGAGCTTTGGCAGTACTGCAGCAAGCTCCTGCCCCTCCCTGACATTCTTGCAGACAAGCTTCTGGTTACTGAGGACTGCTCACCTCCAGCACATGCAGGCTGTGGGGGCGCAGCTCCCTGTCCACCATCTCTGCTCACAGGACTTCCCATCCCATCCTTCGCCTCCACTCTCCTCCCTGCCTTCCTTTCCCTCTCCCCCTTGTTTTCTCTCTTCTCTGAATTCCACTTGTTGCTCTTCGCTCATCTTCAAATTCTTTTCCTCTTCTTTTAAATTGACCACTTGTCTCTTTCTAGACTTTAAGTTCTGGAAAACTTTTATTTATATGTAGGTCAAGAATAAGGAGTCCTGAAGATACACAGATGGCCAAGAGATGTGGAAAAAGATGTTCAACATCACTAACCTTCAGGGAAATGCAAATCAAAACCACAGTGAGATACAGCCTCACACCTGTCAGAATGACTATTTTCAAGAAGACCAAAAATAGCAAGTGCTTGGTAAGCTATGAAGTAAAAGGAACCTTCTTCACTTTTGGTAAGATTTTAAACTGGGAGCCTGGTAGGCTGTAGTCCATGGGGTCTCTAAGAGTCAGACACGACTGAGTGACTTCACTTTCACTTTCACTTTTATGCATCGGAGAAGGAAATGGCAACCCACTCCAATGTTCTTGCCTGGAGAACCCCAGGGACGGGGGAACCTGGTGGGCTGCCGTCTACGGGATCGCACAGAGTCGGACACAACTGAAGCAACTTAACAGCAGCAGCAGCAGCCACTGTGGAGGTACCTCAAAAAAAATACAAATAAAATTATATCCAGCAATATGATCGAACGATTTCACCTCTGAGTATTTACCTGAAGAGAAGAAAAATACTAATTCAAATAGATATATGCAGCCTTGTGTCCATTGCAGCATTAGTTAGAATAGCCCTGATATGGAAGCAATTGAAGTGCCCATCAATAGACAAAAAGACAAAGATGTGAGAGAGATATATATAATGTATACATATTATTTATATATATATATATTTAGCCATATAAAATGAAATCTTGCCATTTGTAACATGTATGGACCTAGAGAATATTATGCTAAGTGAAATAGGCTAGAGAAAGACTATATGTTGTAACCATATGTGAAATATAAATAAAACAAACCAAACAAAGTAGAAACATACTCATAGATACAGAGAAAAAAATTAATGGTTACCAGGTAGTGGGTTAGGGGTGAAGGGGCTGGGAGAAATAGGTGAAGGGAATTGAAAGGTACAGACCTCCAGTTATATAATAAATAAGTGACCTAGATGTAACATACAGCATAAGAAATGTGGTCAATAATGACTTTATTGTAAGAACTTTATACTGGGACAGATGGTTATGAGACTTACCATGGTGATGATCATTTCATAATGAATGCAGATGTCAAATAATTAGGTAGTATACTTGAAGCCCGGAGAAGGCAATGGCACCCCACTCCAGTACTCTTGCCTGGAAAATCCCATGGATGGAGGAGCCTGGTAGGCTGCAGTCCATGGGGTCACTGAGGGTCGGACACGACTGAGCGACTTCATTTCAGTTTTCACTTTCATGCATTGGAGAAGGAAATGGCAACCCACTCCAGTGTTCTTGCCTGGAGAATCCCAGGGACAGGGGAGCCTGGTGGGCTGCCGTCTATGGGGTCGCACAGAGTCGGACACGACTGAAGCGACTTAGCAGTATACCTGAAGCCAAAATAATACTGGAAGTCAGCTATATTTCAAACAAAAAAAGAAGCACTTGGGAAAGGCACAGAAAGATATTACAGAGATCCCTAGCTCCACCTTACCAATTTTTTAAAGCCTTAATACTGAAAAATTTCAGATAGATTCAAAAGTAGAAAGAATAGTATGATGCTCCCCATGTACCCATCCCTCAGCTGCAACAATTGTCAGCTCATGGCCAGTGCTGGTGGTCTCCACTCCTGTCCCCACCCAGAGATTTCACTGAAACAAATCTTACACATCACATCATTTCAGAGTTGACTTTGTTGGTGACTAAAAATTATTTTTCACTTTTCAGAGGTCCAGAAATCTAGATGAAGAAAGAAAAATGAAAACTTCAGTTAAAATTATTCCTATGGTTAAGATGAATTATATAAATTTGTTATACCACCCGATCACTACCCCATCCTCCCAGCATACATCAAAAAACATTTAAGAAGAATAAGGAAGTCTAGGTCCTAGGAGCAAATCTGCCATTTAGCCAGCTGCGTCACTTTGGATAAGCTAGCAGCCTTTGGTCTGTCACACGGCCTATATGTTTATTTAAGTTTTAAAATGTGTAATGAAAGTGAAAGTGAAGTTGCTCAGTCGTGTCTGACACTTTGCGGCCCTGTGGACTGTAGCCTACCAGACTTCTCCGTCCGTGGGATTTTCCAGGCAAGAGTACTGAGTGGGTTGCTATTTCCTTCTGCAGGGGATCTTCCTGACCTAGGGATTGAACCCAGGTCTCCTGCATTGCAGGGAGACGCTTTATCCTCTGAGCCACCAAGGGAACTGTTTGGCCCTTGTAATCTGCCCACAGACACTGTGTCCCTGGGTCTAGGCCACCACAGCCGTCTGGGAGCCAAAACTGCTTCTGTGCACAACTAGCAGAACAGAACTAGAAGAAATAAGCCCAAGGGCCAGGCCTGATCTCATGTGTCCTCCAGTGGCATCTCTCTTCTGTTTTGACTTATTTGAAAGTTAGCTGCTTTGGTCGGTCCTCTGGAAATCAGAGGGGGCATGGAAGTATTTTGCCTCAGTTAACAGAATTGAGAGAAATGAAAGGGATAAATATATCTGAGGTGAACAGAGTGAAGTATTAGCCAGAATACTGGGGATAGGAAGACATTAATCAGATATTTGCATGGCTGCATGCATGCTAAGTTGCTTCAGTTATGTCTGACTCTTTGCAACCCATGGGCAGTAGCCTGCCAGGCTCCTCTGTCAGTGGAATTTTCCAGGCAAGAATGCTGGAGTGGGTTACCATGCCCTCCTTCTGGGGATCTTCCCTACTCAGGGATCGAACCCAGGTCTCCTGTATTGCAGGCAAATTCTTTACTGTCTGAGCCACCTGGGAAGCCCAATAAGATATTTAGCAGAAGATTATTCAAGAATGCTATCAACCCACCAAAGCATATTTTATTGGTACATTGACTACACTGCAGCCTGTCTGATGCTTTGCCCCCACTAAATATTGAAACCACGTGCTTGCTAGGCTAAGTCTTAGGATGGCCACATCCAAGGAATGGATTCTCTGCATGTGTTCTGATGCTTGCTGTAAACAGCAGTCAGATTTGAGAATAAGACAGTCAGATCTGAGAATCTGAGAATCAGAAGACCTGCATGATGCCCTAGGATTGTGAGTACACAAGCCTCTTGCTTGTGCGCATACAGATGAGGCAATGGCAACTGGAAGAGGGGAAGAGTATGAGGGCCTGGTAGCTGAAAGGAAAAGGGCCCTGGAAACAGACCTAGGCACTTGATGGGGTGGTGAGTATCCAGAGGGCACTGCAACAGACAGTCACTTCTCAACCGCACAGCCAGCATGCACGGGGTGCCTACTGATACATAGAAAGTGGAGTGGTCAGCTGAGGAGCAAGCAGAGCTTGGAGATTCAGGCAAAATGCTTTATTTAGGAACCTCTGATGAAAGGAGGAGGATTCACGGGAACTCCAGTCTTAGAAGGACTATGTGTTCCTGGCAGGCTACTGAGATGCAGACTTAGGCTCAAGGGCAGGAACAAGGCAAGGCCCCAGATTCCAAGACCGAGGTATACCAAGGGGACAGGGAGGAAGGGCAGCAGTCAGAATTGGGACCCTGGCAAGAGTGGTTTGATTTTGAACCACAGATCCTACTATCAGCCTGTCAGGACTCATGATGCGCTCCAGAGACTTGGAGAAGAACGCTTGAAAATGGGAACACTCCAGTCTAGAGTGGGGAGAAGGGAACAGGAACCAAGTGCTTCTGATTACTCACTAAACAAATTCCCCTTAAAGCCTTCTATCCTCCTTCTGCGGACCCACCACTGCCCTTGTTCATGTCTGTCCTAAGACTAAGGCAATAGCTTAACTGGCATCACCTTCCCCATCATTTCCTCCCTCATCTCTCTTATGCCTAAAACACTCAATAGCTCCTTGTGCCCCACCCTCAAGTGGCATATGAGGCCTTACTAAAGGTCTCTTTCTCCTTTGCAGCTTCACTGTGAGCACGTTTGTGCTCCAAGAATACTAAACACACCATTTTTAGCTTCTGAACTTGTGTTCACATCCTTACCTTTGCTTGAACTCCCCTTTATGTCTTATTTACCTGCATGACTCATTTTCAAGACTCAGTTTGGCTTTGCCTCCTTCAGAAAGCTTCCATCTTGCCCAAGAATGGTCTGGGCCCATAATCCCTCTATCTATCTTAAGGGTTCTCAACCTTGTCTGAGTGTCCAAATGGAGATTAAAAAACAAACAAACAAAAACACTACTTTTGTCCCCACTCCAGACCTTTTAAATTTGTAAGTTGTATGAGGGCCCTGGTAGCTGAAAGGAAAAGGGCCCTGGAAACAGACCTAGGCACTTGATGGGGTGGTGAGTATCCAGAGGGCACTGCAACAGACAGTCACTTCTCAACCGCACAGCCAGCATGCACGGGGTGCCTACTGATACATAGAAAGTGGAGTGGTCAGCTGAGGAGCAAGCAGAGCTTGGAGATTCAGGCAAAATGCTTTATTTAGGAACCTCTGATGAAAGGAGGAGGATTCACGGGAACTCCAGTCTTAGAAGGACTATGTGTTCCTGGCAGGCTACTGAGATGCAGACTTAGGCTCAAGGGCAGGAACAAGGCAAGGCCCCAGATTCCAAGACCGAGGTATACCAAGGGGACAGGGAGGAAGGGCAGCAGTCAGAATTGGGACCCTGGCAAGAGTGGTTTGATTTTGAACCACAGATCCTACTATCAGCCTGTCAGGACTCATGATGCGCTCCAGAGACTTGGAGAAGAACGCTTGAAAATGGGAACACTCCAGTCTAGAGTGGGGAGAAGGGAACAGGAACCAAGTGCTTCTGATTACTCACTAAACAAATTCCCCTTAAAGCCTTCTATCCTCCTTCTGCGGACCCACCACTGCCCTTGTTCATGTCTGTCCTAAGACTAAGGCAATAGCTTAACTGGCATCACCTTCCCCATCATTTCCTCCCTCATCTCTCTTATGCCTAAAACACTCAATAGCTCCTTGTGCCCCACCCTCAAGTGGCATATGAGGCCTTACTAAAGGTCTCTTTCTCCTTTGCAGCTTCACTGTGAGCACGTTTGTGCTCCAAGAATACTAAACACACCATTTTTAGCTTCTGAACTTGTGTTCACATCCTTACCTTTGCTTGAACTCCCCTTTATGTCTTATTTACCTGCATGACTCATTTTCAAGACTCAGTTTGGCTTTGCCTCCTTCAGAAAGCTTCCATCTTGCCCAAGAATGGTCTGGGCCCATAATCCCTCTATCTATCTTAAGGGTTCTCAACCTTGTCTGAGTGTCCAAATGGAGATTAAAAAACAAACAAACAAAAACACTACTTTTGTCCCCACTCCAGACCTTTTAAATTTGTAAGTCTCTTCTAGACAGGCTGGTACTTTTAGCTGAGGTCGTAATGTCTGCATCTTATTTCCCAGTGGTTCAGAAAAAGGTGTGCATATGTGTCATATTTATATCACATATCTACCTGCTGCTGCTACTGCCGCTAAGTCACTTCAGTTGT
This sequence comes from Madoqua kirkii, assembly GCA_006408675.1. NCBI lineage: Eukaryota > Metazoa > Chordata > Mammalia > Artiodactyla > Bovidae > Madoqua > Madoqua kirkii. Next base: position 5,413 of record SJYC01107369.1, on the reverse strand, counting down.
GTCCAACTTTGTGCGACCCCATAGATGGCAGCCCACCAGGCTTCCTCGTCCCTGGGATTCTCCAGGCAAGAACACTGGAGTGGGTTGCCATTTCCTTCTCCAATGCATGAAAGTGAAAAGTGAAAGTGAAGTCACTCAGTTTTGTTCGACCCTTAGCGACCCTGTGAACTGCAGCCTACTAGGCTCCTCTGTCCATGGGATTTTCCAGGCAAGCGTACTGGAGTGGGGTGCCATTGCCTTCTCTGATGTATCTACCTACTTATCATCTATCTTCATTTCTCACTTATCTAGCTATCTATACTGTACTTTTTGGTTGTTTGAAAATTTTCTAAAGTTATTCTACCTTTTGGGTGTTTGAAAATTTTCAAAATAAAAATTTGAGAAAAAATTATTAGTTCTATCCATTTGGTTGGGCCATCTGTCTTCTTACAAGCTCCTGAATGATGCTGCTGCCAGAGCTGGTGAGGACCACAGCATACATCACTTACCACACTATTTAACAGTCTCTTTGATGTTTGTTATTTGACCTCTCTAGAAGACAGCCAGATCTTTGAGTTTCTGTCTTTCAGACTTTGGCATCTCCCTGTCCTCCAGCCTTAGCAAATACCTGGTGTGTAGTGGGTATTTAGTATGTATTAGTAGAGTATAACTGAAAAAAAGTTATATCCAAGGCAGATAGTGATTATAGTACTTCTTATTCATTCATTCAATAATCCTTTCATCGTCATTTAAGTATCTACTATGTCATGCATGTCTGAGCCACAACAGGTCATAAAATGATCTGAGCACTATTGACATTTTGACTAGATAATCTTTTGTTGCTGGGGGAGCTGTCCTGTATATTGTAGGGTGTTTGGAAGCATCCTTGACCTTTACCCACTAGATGCCAGTAGCACCCCACCCCCTGCCAAGCAATAAGGAAAAAAATGTCTCCAGCCATTGCCAAATGCCCCCTGGGTGGGGGTGGGGGGCCAAAAGATCTCCAGTTGAGAAGCACTGATTTTTAAGACAGATTGCCTTTAAGAAACCTGAAGTGTAATGAAGAAAAAGCATACAATGAAAGACAAAGCATATGAAGGATTGTGATATATCGGAGAGTGCTATGGAGCTCAGGAGGAGGAAAAAATCAACTCTATTTGGGGAAACACTGTTGGAAAGAACTGTATCTGGATTTTAATGGTCTTACAGATGGAAGCTCTTCCAGTGTAATTTCCTTCCTTAGCTTCTGCCACCTTACCTGTTTCCAGTCTGTGGCCACCCAAGTCACTTTCTGGTCCTCATTACAATCCTGCAAAGTCAACAGAGTACCTATTAGGTCTATTTTACAGATAAAGAAACTGAATTTTAGCTAGTTTGGATAACTTGAGAGGCAATAAAGTAATCCACAACACAGACCCTATAACCAGCCTGCCTGGGTTTGAATCTTAGTGCCACTATTTTCCATCAGTGAGCTCTGGGCTAGTCTCTTCATGCCGCAGTGTCCTTGTGTGGAAAACGGAACTCATAAACGCTCCCATCTCACAGGAGATGGGAGATGTTGTGAGACGCTGACAAGTGTCAAATGCTTGGAATGGTGCTTTAACTATTAGGAATACTGTAAGAGTGTTTGCTACAACTATTGTCACTATCAGGGCCACGCAGCAAGTCAATGACCAGTATGAAGTAACAATTTGGATCCGCAGTATCTTTGTCCCATGTTTTCTCCTTCTCAATGTATTCTTGTGATCTGAAGAAGACAATCATTGATGGCTCAGCCATCACTGCTGGAAAAAGCAGACCCCTTGACCACCATCCTCCATTTAAACTTTACTGTCCAATAGAAATATCAGGCAAGCCACATACGAAACAGTAGATTTCCTAGTAGCCACTTTAAAAAAAAAGAAACAGGTGGAATTAATTTTGATAATCTATTTTATTTAGCACAATATGGCCAAAGTACAGCTTCCCAGGTGGTACAGTGATAAAGAATCTGCTTGCCAATGTAGGAGACCCAAGAGACATGGGTTCAGTCCCTGGGTCAGGAAAATCACCTGGAAAAGGAAATGGCAACCCACTCCAGTATTCCTGGCTGGGGAATCCCATGGACAGAGGAACCTGGCAGGCCACAGCCTATGGGTTGCCAAGAGTCAGACTCGACTGAATGACTAAGCACAGCGCCCGTGCCTGTCGCCAGCACGCCCAAAGTATTAGCATTTCAATAAGTAATTAACAAAACTCTTAGTGAGACATTTACACTTTTTTACCTAAGTCTTGAAAGTCCAGGGGGTACTCATACAGCATGTCCACCATGGACTAGCCACATTTCAAGTGCTGCATAGCTGCATATGACTTGCGGCTACCATATGGGACAGTACAGGTATTCTAAGCACAGCAAAAGGCATCGTTTTCAGTGGCTAGACTGTCATATTATTACAGGCTGCGTCCTGGAGAGGACAAATCAAAACAAATGGGTGAGAATCTTCCTGAGTTTTACTTGTAGGATGCTGAATCCTCTCCTTGCTTGCTCTCCTCCCAATATATAATTGGCTCCTGCTCAGCCAATTATACATATTTGAAACTCTGCACTCAGTGATTAACCTTTCATTCTTGATTAAACTTGAGTACAACTTTCAATAAATCATGCCTGGACAATACCAGATGCTACCCTTCAAGCAGCCCGTGAGTGCATACAACCTTAGAAGCCAAGATCCCGGCCAGACGAAGCCCCTCTGTGATCAGGCTGCCTTGCTGTTTCCTTCCGTGGTAAACCCAGGGTCACTTGCCCTGACTCTCCTGGAGGTGGCCTCATGTCACCTGTTCGTACCTCTTGAGCAAAATGCCATCACCCTTCCTCTGCTGTCCTTGGATGGAATGGAACGGAGGCTGAGAATAGTTAGTGACCTGACCTGTCTAACTCCAGGCAGCAATTTGTTACCACCGATGGAACGCAAGCTGTCAGACGCCTGGGTGGCCTCTTTCAAAGGTTCGGCAGTGCAAGCATCGCCCAATCTCAGCATTTTTATAAGAGTGGTTCTGGGACGATAATAACTACTTTCTCAACATGCTTGGTGCTTCACTCATGGATTTAACATTCTCAGCAGCCCTCTGTGGCTGTTACTCATATGAGCTCCACTTTACAGAGGAAGAAACTAACACGGCTTTCCTGAGGTCACAGAGTTAAGAAGAAGGTGAAGGTGAAGTCGCTCAGTCGTGTCCGACTCTTTGCGAAGCCCTGCCAGGCTTCTCCGTCCATGGGAGTCTCCAGGCAAGAATACTGGAGTGGGTTACCATTTCCTTCTCCAGGGGATCTTCCCGACCCAGGGATTGAACCTGGGTCTCCCGCATTGGAGGCAGACGCTTTAACCTCTGAGCCACCAGGGAAGCCCACAGAATTAAGCCCACAGAGTTAAGAGGCAGAGTCAAATCCAGACAGAGCTCAGGCTTCTCACCGTACCGCAGTGCCCTTTTTGCTGGGGCTGGCTCACCAGCATCTTCTTGGAGGACGGGGGCTTCCACTCTGTCTTCAGTACCTGGAAGGCAGCAGGACACTCACCAGGTGTTCAGTGAATACCCACTGACTGGCTGGCTGTCACCTGTTTGCTGTTGGTGGTGTCCATCCTTAGCTTGTAACCACATGGAGGCAGATGGTTGCTTCACTTGATGCTTTTTGCCCTTGATTTGGACTGACTCTGAGTTCATGCCTTGCCTCCTGGGTTGTGCTTGACTTTTGTCTGTGGCCTCTCCCTAACTCAAGCTTGTGAGTGCGTGCTAAGTCTCTTTAATTAGTGTCTGACTTTTTGTGACCCTACGGACTGTATCCCGCCAGGTTCCTCTGTCCGTGGGATTCTCCAGGCAAGAATACTGGAGTGGGTTTCCATGCTCTCCTCTAGGGGATCTTCCCAACCCAGGGATCAAACCTGCGCCTCTTATGTCACCTGTGTTGGCAGGCAGGTTCTTTACCACCAGTGCCACTCAGGTTAAAACAGACATAATCTTGGCATGAGCACCAGTGAGTCCCATTTTCCCATTTGCTGAATGAGGAGACTGGGCCGGATGATCTCAAAGGAGTATCCAGTGGCCCAGCCCATCACAGGTTGGGACTGAGGATGGAAGAGCTGGGGGTGGGGATATGGTAGAGGTCGATGGGCCAGGATTTCTGCAAGCAAGAGAATGTGTCCTGAGACAGACTTCACAGTTGGCTGCAAGGAGCAGAGCCTCCACCAGCTGCCCATCCACAGGCCTTCAAAACCCAGCCTGCACGTAGCGGGCTCCCATTTTCCCCCTTATTCCCCACCCAGGACCTGACTCAGCACTGCCTGACTCCAGGCTTCAGCTTGTTTTTACACCAGATGATGGCTGCGGTTCGGGCCCGAGAGAAATCACCCTGGGCCTCCCCGTCTGCTCACCCACACACACCTCTGAATAACTGAATCACTCCTGGTTTTTCTGCATCTGGATCTGAGACATTGAGACCAGCAAGGGCTTCCTTGAATGGGAGAGTGTCAGAGGGGCAGGCTTGGGAGGGTCCTGGGGGCAGCAGGAGGTCAACTTGCGGTCTGGGAACCTGCAGCCTAGTGACTCCACTGCTCCCTGTGTAGGCTCAGGTCCCCACCCTGGAAGGTACGCAGACCCTTATAGACCCGGTCTGGGACCTTCCTGCTCATGTATCCTGCTCCTGGTGGGAACAGGGGGCCTGGGAGGATGGGGGGTCTGGGAGCCCTGCCTTGAATGTTGTGGGGAAAAGCTGGAGAGCAGGGCTGTGAGTGGGGGTGGGACACAGGGACAGCTAATCTGGGACTCAAGGTTTCCCCTTGACTTTGATTCCATTCGATGCTCGAATGGGGAAATTTCCACGGTACCACAAGGCATGTTCGACTCATTTCCTCTCTCTCTGTCTCTCAGTCACACACATGCACACACCACTCTACACCTCAAATCTGAGGCCCTCAGAAATATTATTCAGCCTTAAAAAAGAAGGAAATTCTGCTTTCTGTGAGTACATGGGTAGACCTTGAGGACATGATGCTAAGCGAGTTAAATCAGACAAAGACAGATCCTACATGGTACCATTTATATGTAAAATCTAAGAAAAATGATGAAGAGAGAAAATAAAGTCAAACTCACAAAAATAGAGAGTAAAAAAGTGGCTGCCTGGGGCTGGAGGAATTAGGCAGAGGTTGGTAAAAGGGTACAAACTTCCAACTATAAGCGAAACTGAGCAGGACCCTCCTGGGTTCAAAAGCCCCTCTGTGTCCCCTGTTTCTTGTTTGTAGGGGAAAAGGTGTTAGTCTCCTTGGCCTTTCCTGAGTTCCAAGGAGCAGGCTCAAGCAGTTAATGCAACAGTATAGTCACAGGACGGCTAGTGATCCCCAAAGGGGTATAGATAATAATCTGATGCATGGTCTGTGAGTTGTTCTGTAGACAGTAAGATTCT
>SJYC01107368.1:0-78467 GCA_006408675.1 Madoqua kirkii | reverse complement strand
AGACACTTACTCTTTGGAAGAAAAGTTATGACCAACCTAGACAGCATATTAAAAAACAGAGACATTACTTTGCCAACAAAGATCCATCTAGTCAAGGCTCTGGTTTTTCCGGTAGTCATGTATGGATGTGAGAGCTGGACTATAAGGAAAGCTGAGCACTGAAGGATTCACGCTTTTGAACTGCAGTGTTGGAGAATACTCTTGATAATCCCTTGGACAGATTGAAGGCGGGAGGAGAAGAGGATGACAGAGGATGAGATGGTTGGATGGCATCACCGACTCAATGGACATGAGTTTGAGTAAACTCCAGGAGTTGGTGATGGGCCTGCTGTGCTACAGTCCATGGGGCTGCAAAGAGTTGGACACGAACTGAACTGAACTGAACAAACCTGAACTTAAAGGTTTTTAAACATAATAATAAAATGTTATTGAATTTTAATTTATATTTTTCAGTTGAACATAATGTATAAGATATTATGGTAGAGTAAGAAATAAATATTTTGGTGTTCATCCTGGGCTCTTGGCCAGAGTTTCTAAAATCCTTATAATTTCCTGAAGGTTAAGAGTGATGGGAGCATCTTTTGTTAAAATATTTGGTTTTTGTTCCCAGTTCTGAAATAGCTCCAGATCAATAAATGTGAAAGAAACATCTTTTGTTATTCATAAGACCCCTTTAACTATACCTGAGTTTATGTTAAGGAAGTGATTGCTGGGAAACATCTAGGATGAGGGGAGTGCTGGTAGCTAGAGGAACCAGTGGTGTGACTGTACTTATTCAGTAGTGTCTGCCTCTCTGTGACTCCACGGACTGCAGCACACCAGGCTTTTCTGCCCTTCACCATCTCCCGGAGTTTGCTCAAACTCATGTCCATTGAGTCAGTGAAGGCATCCAAACATCTCATCCTCTGTCATCCCCTTTTCCTCCCACTTTCAATCTTTCCCAGCATCAGAGTCTTTATCTAAAGAGTCAGCTCTTTGCATCAGATGGCCCAAGTACTGGAGCTTCAGCTTCACCATCAGTCCTTTCAATGAATATTCAGGATTGATTTCCTTTAGGAGTGACTGGTTTGATCTCCTTGCAGTCCAAGGAACTCTCAAGAGTCTTCTCCACCACCACAGTTCAAAAGCATCAGTTCTTTGGTGCTCGGCCTTCTTTATAGTCCAACTCTCACATCCAAACATGACTACTGGAAAAACCATAGCTTTGACTATATGGACAGTGTGATTAGAGAGTTAGAACTTTGTGCCCCACTCTGTAACCTCTGGAGCAGGGAGAGAGGCTGGAGGCTGAGTTAATGACCAATGATTTAGTCAAGGATGCCTACTTAATAAAGCCATAAACACCCTAAATGACAAAGTCTGGAGAGCTTCTGGGTTGGCAAACAAGAACACATCCACATGCTAGGGAGGTGGTGTGCCTGCCTCCAGGGGACAAAAGGTCCTGTGCTCAGGACTCTTCCAGACCTTTCCCTGTGCATCTCTTCACCTGGCTGTTTATTTTCATCCTTTAGTACATTGGTAATAGTGAGGAAACTTTCCCTGCGTTCTGTGAGCTGTTGTAGCAAAGTACTGAACCTGAAAAGTGGGGGGTCATGGGAACCCCCAATTTATAGCTGGTCGATCAGAAGTACAGGTGACAGCCTGGGAGTTGAAATGGCACCTGAAGTGGAGAAGCACCTGTGTGGGAATGAGATTTTACCCTATTGGGTCTGGGCTAACCTCAGGTAGTTGGTGTCAGAAGTGAGTTCAGTGAGGGACTCAGATTCTGCTGAGAACTGGAGAGCTGCTTAGTGTGGAAAGGCCCACATACTGGATGGCAGAAGTGTCATGAGGGTAGAGGAAACAGTTTTGTTCTAATGTAAAGTCTCAGTGTTAACATAAAATCTAAGTCTGTAGTAAGCAATACCACACTTATAGGATTCAGTATAAGAGATCAGTGCAAAACTTGGGTAAAAACAGAGATATACGCATATAACAAAATCTGACCCTTTGGTTTGTTAATAGTCACTATACACCTGTGTAGTGTATGAAGAACTATCTCCTCTGCCTCTGGGATGTACACTTGTGTCAGATGGAATGAAAGGTGTATGTGGTATGAGATCAACATTGACGTTTACAGAAAACTCACATATTTCCTAGCCCATTCTTGTATCTTGAGTATAGGCTGTTCGTTACCAGTCTTTGGGAATTTCATGCGTTTCATTCTGACACACCTCCTTCTTCTGTCCTTTTTGTCTTCATAGTCTTTCCTTTTTTCAGGTATTCTTTTACTCCTTGAATCATTTAGCCTTTGATTAAATAAATATTCTAAAATACATTAAAGTATTTGCATAAATATATTCTCATCGATGCATATAATTATCAGACATACTTTTATGCCTTACTTTTAAAATGAGTGACATCAGCTTAAAGTTACATTTAGAGAAATTCTAAGCTAACTTTAAAAAATTAGCTTCTTGAACACAATTCTTCTAAGGACTACCCACCTTGCCTCTATCAAGGTAAACACTTGGAAGTTGACAACGGTGGTTTTGTTAGATCATAGGATGCTTGAATGCTCATTGGTTAGAGTGAACACGTGAAAAAATCACAGCAGATTCTGTCCTATCTTTTAAAAGAAGCACACATGTGAGTTTTTTTTTTTTTTAATGAGAGAGAGATTGAGACTCTCTCTTTCTCAATCTCAAATTTGCAAGGGATCAGTGCATGGTATGAGCATAGCAGGATGGCTTCCTGATACCTAGCAGATCAAGAAGTGGGGAGCGAAGGTGCTGGCTAACTCGGTTTGTGGAGGATGGCTTCTCTGTGTGGCCCTTGGCAGCCATCCAGAGGGGACCCTGAGGAAGACCTGCAGCAGGGAACAACAGACAGGGGGTGACTTAGGGCTGAAAGGTTAGAGAAAAATGTCCTGCAGGGAGATTTCACTTCTGCAAACATAGAGAGAGCAGGAGAGAGACTCTTCCATTTCCAGAAGAATCCAACAGCAGAAACGGAAGCCAATTTGCAAGGGATCAGTGCATGGTATGAGCATAGCAGGATGGCTTCCTGATACCTAGCAGATCAAGAAGTGGGGAGCGAAGGTGCTGGCTAACTCGGTTTGTGGAGGATGGCTTCTCTGTGTGGCCCTTGGCAGCCATCCAGAGGGGACCCTGAGGAAGACCTGCAGCAGGGAACAACAGACAGGGGGTGACTTAGGGCTGAAAGGTTAGAGAAAAATGTCCTGCAGGGAGATTTCACTTCTGCAAACATAGAGAGAGCAGGAGAGAGACTCTTCCATTTCCAGAAGAGTCCAACAGCAGAAACGGAAGCCTCCAAGGCCCTGTCTGCAAGGGCAGGGAGGGGTGTGTTGGCAGTCCTAATAAGTGATTACAGTTAGTTACGATCACAGCAAAAACTTCAAACTCTCTTGACTTCATGGCCCAAACCACGCACTGGTGTATCCAACCTTTGGGGTATTCATTCTGTGAATACCTCATCCAGTCTGCTTGTTTACAGGCATGGTGTGCTCTTTGACAGTCTCTGTGCTTTCTCTATATTGTTTTCTATTTTTAGGTTGTCTTATCCTTCAGGGATGAGCCTGTGTTTTTATAACTTCTTATGAATATGCAACACAGACCAAGCACAAAAGCCCTTTAATGGTGAGGATTAGAACTGGAGAAAGGGAGAGACTTCACATCACATGCGTTTGGATAAATCTCAGAAAACTGAAATATTTGAAAAAAGTGAGAGGAAAGTTTTGTTGTTGTATTACTATTTTCTTGGAGGAGGCAATGGTAACCCACTCCAGTTCTCTTGCCTGGAAAATCCCATTGACAGAGGTATCTGGTAGGCTGCAGTCCATGGGGTTGCTAAGAGTCGACACAACTGAGCGACTTCCCTTTCACTTTTCAGTTTCATGCACTGGAGAAGGAAATGGCAACCCACTCTAGTGTTCTTGCCTGGAGAATCCCAAGGACTAGGGAGCCTGGTGGGCTGCCGTCTATGGGGTCGCACAGAGTTGGACACAACTGAAGCGACTAGAGGTGGCTCATTGGAAAAGACTCTGATGCTGAGAGGGTTTGGGGGCAGGAGTAGAAGGGGACGACATCCAGGAGATGGCTGGATGGCATCATTGACTCAGTGGACGTGAGTCAGAGTGAACTCCAGGAGTTGGTGATGGACAGGGAGGCCTGGCGTGCTGCGATTCATGGGGTTGCAAAGAGTCGGACACGACTGAGCGGCTGAACTGAACTGAATTGAAGCGACTTAGCAGCAGTAGCACCATTAGTATTTTCCAGTAAAGTCCAAGTCTTTGTATCCGGTATTCTTCAGTAGTTTATTTATTTCACATATGGCTGTGCTGGGTCTTCGTTGCTGGGTGCGGGTCTTCTCCAGCTGTGGCAAGTCGGGCTACTCTCTAGTCCTCCCCGGTGCTCAGGCCTCTCATCACCGTCTCTCTTGCTGCAGAGCGTGGGCTCTAGGCGCACAGGCTTTAGTAGCTGCAGAGCACGGAGTTAGTTGCTCTGTGGCATGTGGGATCTTCCCAGACTAGGTATCACCCTACGTCCCCTTCATTGACAGGTCGATTCTTTACCACTGAAAGCTCAGTAATTTATTTTTTTAAGTAAATCAAAGGAGATGAGGTCAATATATCCAGATAAGCTAGTTAAACGTTTAGTACCATTCCAGTAGAGATGCTAAATTGAACCTATGCATGTAATTCCACTTCCTGCGCCTGCCCTGCCAATTCCACTAAAACAATAAGGTGATGTTTTAAAGCATAAAAATCACAAAGGAAAGAAATGGAAGCTCCCATTGCCGTGCATACATACTGGGGAAACCAGAATTGAAAGAGGCACATGTACCCCAATGTTCACTGCAGCACTGTTTGCAATAGTTAGGACATGGAAGCTACCTAGATGTCCATCGGCAGATGAATGGATAAGAAAACTGTGGTATATAAATACAATGGACTATTACTCAGCTATTAAAAAGACCGCATTTGAGGTAGATGAAACTGGAGCCTATTACACAGAGTGAAGTAAGTTAGAAAGAAAAACACCAATACAGTATATTAACGCATGTATATGGAACTTAGAAAGATGGTAATAACGACCCAATATGTAAGACAGCAAAAGAGACATAGATATAAAGAACAGACTTTTGGACTCTGTGGGAGAAGGCGAGGGTGGGATGATTTGAGAGAATAGCATTGAAACATGTATATTAGCATATATGAAATAGATCGCCAGTCCAAGTGTGATGAAGCCGGTGCCCTGGGATAACCCCGAGGGATGTGATGGGGAGGGGAATGGGAAGGGCATTTGGGACAGAGGGGACACATGTACACCCAAGGCTGATTCATGTTAGTGTATGGCAAAACCCACCACAATAAAGTAATTAGCCACCAATTAAAATAAATAAAGAAAAAAAAATCTTCTAGGTTGTAAGGGAGTTTGTTATAAAACAGTAGATAACCGAGATAAAATAAGTGAGAGAAAGACAGGGAGATGAACTAAAAACTTGATGCTTATTTTCCCTAGAAAAGAGTTTAATGTTACTTGGTAAAACTATACATTAAATATAAATGAAACAAATGCTTTCATTAAAATGTGGGGGGAAAAAAGAAAAGAAATGGAAGCAACATTTTAGAAGCTAGGCAATTAAGGGAATAAGTGACAGATAATCTCAGCAGATCAGAGAAAGCAGAATCCTGAGCTTGGCAGAAGCAAAAGGTGAAGAAGAAAAAGAATCCTAGCAGACCCCTCAAAGGGCTCAGGCTTTGATGGCACCAAGACTTCTAGAAGTGGGGGTATGTGCGTCATCAGAGACAAGATTGAGTGAAAGTGCATTAAAGAAGCGCTTGGATCCTGAGATCCTCTCTTCAAATCCAATGATTGGCATGTACCTCTCCTTCCTCTTGGATGAAGACTGGAGGTCTATTCTCTAGTTACTGTCACAGACAGTCTCTGGCCTGGGGGACTTGACACTAACCATTGCAGTTATTACTTCTGTGTAATTACCCTCCCTCTTATCCTCCCACTCCACTGCCCTCCCCCCTGCAAAAAAAGAAATTTAAAAGGATAGAACAACTATTTTATTATGCTCTTAGATTCTGTGAGTCAGTTAACTGAGACAGTGTGTAACAGGACCACTAGTTTCTGTGCCACCTGTCTAGGAGGTTAGCTGGCTTTCCTGCTATCTAATCTTTTTCAAGATGTGATACACCAGAAAATGAACCACCTTGTGGTTTTGAAGGATTTGCTCGTATCTCATTACCAGCAAAGAATCACAGCATCATCTCCAGTGTTGGGGGATGACGCTCTCATCAGAGGCTGCTTTGCTTATATACTTGTTTATTGTTGCGACGGGTCTTCTTTGCTGCGTGTGGGCTTTCTCCAGTCTTGGTGAGCAGGGGCTACTTTCTAGATGCGGTGCTCTGGCTTCTCACTGCTGTGGCTTCTCTTGTGCAGAGCACAGGCTCCAGGGTGTACCGGCTTCAGCAGAGGCGGCATGCGGGCTCAGCAGTTGTGTCGCACAGGCATGTGGGATCTTTCTGGACCAGGGATTGAACCCGGGTTTCCTGTATTGACAGGTGGATTCGTAACCACTGGGCCACCAGGGAAGCCCCTGGCTTTGATTCTAACTCTGATGATTAATCCCATAGGAGTCCCCATTTGACTTCCAAAATCATTTTTGCAGAGTCCTTTGTTCATGTCAATTGTCTTTAGAACTCTATGGGAATGGTTTTTCTTCGGTGCTTTAAATTCAATATTTAAGATGTTTTGGTCACGGTGACTTTAACATATTATTATTCAGATAAGAGTATTTTTTATGGAGTACTTTTTGTCCTTTTTGTATTTAGGTTCCAAATTAATCACTTAAGAGTTTTATAATTCCAACTCACTTACAAAGTGTTCCTGAAACTTGGATATCCTGATTTGAGGTTACTTGAGGTTACTTTTAGTCAGAAGTAAGTCCGCATAGCAGGCAAGTGAATTGAGAAAGATACCTTGCTTTTCTATCCAGCCATAATCTTATCAAATATTATTAAAATACATATAAGTACATTAAAGAACACTATATTTAAATATGTATTTCTATGGAGCAAGATGTTTAAAAATAAACACCTACATGTTTTTTTAGCATCTTATTACTAAGCTTCATTGATTATGGTTGCTAAAATTTCCTATATTTCTCTGTAGATAAACCCCTGGCATTTCTCTCTCCTTTACTTAATTTGCCATTGAAGTTTCTCAGCTTATCCAAAGCCCAGCTCTGCAGTGGAGTAACATGATTGTTCCGAGCGGAAGCTATAGTTACTGTCTGTTACTTTTGTCGTGTTGCCATTCATTAATCTGAGGAAGAACTGTGAGCAGAGTGAGAAAAACATAACATCACGTCTCTTCCCCTCTTTGGAGGGGTGCCTCTCTTTTCCTTCCACAGAGCAAAACCAGAAAAAGTGACACTGTGCTTACTCGATACTCACAGAGCAGTGTAAAAACCTTTTTCAATCAGAAAAGAAAATCTCCCTCCTCCCCTACATTCATAAACAACTCCTCCCTAGAGTGCGAGCTGATGCTTCCAGCGACTCTCATAATTTGTAAGTCAGTTTTCCTCCTAATCAAAAAAAAAAAGATAAATATCTGTCAGTTTCAAAGCATGTAGTATTATAAGCTTGATTTCTGTTTATTTTTAAACATTATTTTAAGAACATTATGAGGGTTCTTTTAGACACTTTAAACCTCACCCTCCTCTATAGTTCCTCTGCTGCTGAGTTCTGCCTGGTTGATGAGACTTTGCTCTGGCTTCCACCTCTTTGCCACTAGGCTGCTCTCAGATGCTGGCCCCCAGTCCTCCCACTTTTGCATTCTGCCACAGATTAAGGGCATCTCCTGGATCTTTCCTATCAAGTCTGTTTCCACCTGCAGTACCACAAGAGGCAGCTTCCTCTCTGGTCGGGCAATGAAGTGAAAGTGAAAGTCGCTCCGTCATGTCCGACTCTGCGACTCCATCGACTGTAGTCTGCCAGGTTCCTCTGTCTATGGAATTCTCCAGGCAATTCTACTGGAGCGGGTAGCTGTTCCCTTCTCCAGGGGATCTTCCCAACCCAGGGATCAAACCCATGATTCCCTCATTGTGGGTGGATTCCTTACCGTCTGAGCCACCAGGGTGGAAACCAGAAGAGCCACAGTGCCACATCTCTCAGTTTTCTGAGTTGGAATCAGCTGAGAACATCTCTCAGGCTCTCAGCTCACCATCCCATTGTGAGAATAAACAGGCTCAGTGGATATACCTCTGAAAGGAAAAATTAGAGGGATGAAGACTTTCTACTTGATCAAATCCAGGTTGGGGGTAATGATAGGCAAGGAGGTGGTGATGAGTGCCATCCATTAAGGGGGTACCACTTCAGCCACCTCATGCAAAGAGTTGACTCATTGGAAAAGACTCTGATGCTGGGAAGGATTGAGGGCAGGAGATGAAGGGGACGACCGAGGATGAGATGGCTGGATGGCATCACGGACTGGATGAGCATGGACAGGGAGGCCTGGTGTGCTTCGATTCATGGGGTCACAAAGAGTTGGACACGACTGAGCAACTGAACTGAACTGAACTGAATGGACCAGGTCTGGAAACCCAAGGGGATGAGCTTCAATTCAGTGTGGACCAATGGTTCCGAACCCAGGCTCCACTGGAGGAGATCTGATGATACCATTGACAGTCCTGCCATTGCCACTTTCTGAGATGTCCTCAGGGACAGAGCGTCCAGGAGACTCTCAGACTGAGATCTGTATCTCAGCAGGCTTTACAGCTTTAACAGGAAGAATGCAAATATTAAGACACACCATTTGCATCTCACTTGGGAGCCAAACTAGAATCAGGAAAAATGAGTTCTTATTCTCTGTGCCAGGACCACTGCTTGTACAGTAATGCTGATTAATTGGCCAGGGGTGGATTGTGAGGGAGCAAAATTTTCCGAATTGGTTGAGGCACTCCTCCTCTGAATTCTAGAAGCTCCCTGTGCCTGACTCTGCCATAGTCCTCACCATACTCCGCTCTTCTTGTCTGCTGTTTGCTTTTCTTCCCCCACTTGGCTGTGACCTCTGTGAGGCAGGCACCAAGCATAATTCATGTTAACCCAGTGCCTATGCAGGGCCTGGTCCAGGGCAGACACTGTCCATGTTTATTAGATGAAAATGGGTGAAAATGAAAGAGAGTGAGAAAAAAATATTTAATCTAGATTTCGATTAGACAGCTATCTTTGCTCCATCTCGAGTCATTGGTTTGTCTTTGTTTTCAATTCAGAGTCATTGCTTTTAAAAACTATCTCCCTCTTCAAGTCAAGAGAAGATTCACCTTCATTTAGAAAGTCTGATCCAGGAATCTAACAAGCCTAACCATGGGGTGGCTATTAGTCTTCTGCAGGACTTGTTCAAGACAGGCTTCACTTAAGGGTTGATCCCACTCATGGAATTGGGCGGCCTGAGGAAGAAGAAAGCCAGATGAGAAGATAACTGCAAATGTGACTGGAAACTTGGAATTAAATCTAGACAGGTGAGTGTCAGACTGACAGTCTGTCCAAGGTTTGTGTGCCTCTCTCCCTCTCGGCTGTCAGGCTCTGGGGGCATGTCATCGCATTCCCAGCACCAGGAGCAGTGTAAGCTGCAAGCAGAAACATCCAAAGATATTTCATGTCTGGAGTCAGACTGAGAATGGGAATAGGAAGGCCAACAGGCAAGGATGATGAGGAGATAGGGTACTTTCCCAGATGACCCCTGGCAACGAGGGGAGATAGGGGAAAATGACTTTGTTGAGCAATAACTGTATGCCAGACATTGCAAAAGGAGGGTGCTTCCAAAATTTCTGAGACTTGATTTGTCCCGGATTAACTATGTTTCTGATGTTTCAGTATTTTAACTCCAAAGAGCAAAATAATAGAAAAATAAATTTTCCAAGTGTGGTTAAAAATCAAACTAACAAATTTTGAAATAGTTATGTTTCAAAAACTCTTTTATATTTCCACATCTTGCAAATCAATTGAAATAATGCAATATGCATTGACCTTCATTTAGAAAGCCTGATCCAGGAATCCAGCAAGTCGAACCATGAGGTTGCTGTTAGTCTTCTGCAGGGCTTGTTCAAGACAGGCTTCACTTATAAGAGTTGACCTCACTCATTACTATGTCCATCATTACTATGCATTACTTTGCATAGACTAAAAACATCTGGACGTATATGAAAGGGAAAAAAAATTCAGGTTATGTAAAATCCTAAAACTCTAGGCATATAAGCATGTATATACAAACAATACATTCTATTTAGTATTTCTCATAATGAAAAATCAGAATTTGTAATACTCATTCGTCTTTTTAAAACTGGTGATATATACACAAAAAATAAATTTCCAGAGGGTAAAACATTTACATTTATATGTGTAGATGTTTTATTCTTTGGAAAAGCTTGCTGATCTGTGGCAAATTCCCTCGTCCTTGGGAGCTGGTATAATTACATCTGCAGAATCAAAGGAGAGGATGACGCAATGGCCCTCTGAGAAGGTTGTCGGTGCCATCTGTTTCCTCCCGCAGAGCCTTCCTTTCCAAACTCTCCTCCCAGCTCGTACATCTGGACTGTGTCCATGAAGTCTGGGAGGTTTTCCCAATGTCACAAGCTTGGGCAGAGCCATTCTGGCCCATCTGTCAGGGTTTCTTCCCCTCTGTCCACGCGCCGTGGTAACATCACCTTGCAGCGTACAAAGCCAGGGATGACAGCATTACACGGTTCCTCTCTGGAAGGCTGCTCTGCTTAAATTCCCCAGGAAATGAGCCTCTATCTTGTCCTACTCAGTTAGTGACTAACAGGAGTTGGTGAATAAATACCCCAGGGCCCCTATGCCTAGAGGGCGATATCCAAGGCATGTTTATACTGCCTCCGAGTGGTTATCTCAGGGGCCTGAGTCCCAGTCAACCACGGTGATAACTGGCTCAATCTGTGTGTGTGCTCAGTCATGTCTGACGCTTTGTGGCCCCATGAACTGTGGCCCGCCAGGCTCCTCTGTCCATGGAATTTTCCAGGCAAGACTACTGGAGTGGGGTGCCATTTCCTACTCCTCGGGTGTTTTCTCCACCCAGGGATCAAATCCTCGGCTCTTGCTTGTCCTTCATTGGCAGGCGGATTCTTTACCACTGGTGCCACCTCGGAAGCCCCACTGGCTCAAATAGGCAGGTTTATTGGCTTTCTTATCTCACCTTACCACCCCTCCAGCTTCAGATAAACTACTTGCACCTGAATCTTTGTTTCATAGTGTTTCTTGGAGGAACCCGGCCAAAGAAATCAATTTACCAAGACTCTGAGGGAAATTTTTGTTCTGGAGTTATTGGATTATTTTAGGAAGTTATATAAAAAATATGGAAGAAGTACTGAGGGACAGCAGGGGGTTGGGGAGGGATCTAGACGATCATTGGAGGTTGCCTGTGAAGAAAACTGCACAGCTTTCGTCAGGTAGGGCTTGAAACAGTTTCAAAGGTGTTTCTTATTAGGCATGCATTTCCTGCTCGCTGTATGTAAAACACTGTAACAAATATAATCTGTTAAAGATGTAACCTGAATGTAGGGAAGCATTTTTGTACATAGATAGTTTGAAGAAGTATTTTTTATAATAGTGAAATACTGAAAACAACCTAATTGAGGATCTAGTTAAGGAAATTATCACAAAATATGGTGCATCTACTAAATGGAATATTATGCATGCACTTAAAATGCCTATTTTAAAATGTGAAAAATGCTTGTATGAAGGAATTTTACCTTTACCCACTGCTAGGAGGAAAGGCCCTGCCTCCACACACTTCTGTTTACAGTCCCCTTAATTTCGTAAGAGTGATGACTTCTGAGAGGAGGGCCAGAAGAAGGTGCTGTTGGAAGAAGGACGCATGTGTGGTCTGCAACATGGATAAAATGGGTGCAAACATTCCAAATTGAGGAAATGGGAAGGCAAACAGAACGAACTGCATTTAGGGAACTCCACTTACCACTTCATCTCCTTGGGCTCTGCATCCCTGCCACAACACAGGAGAGATTACGTATTTATCATTTATTGTATCCTGACCGCACGTGACACATCATCCTAGCTGCTTTAGAAATATCATTCATAATATTTCTAACAACCTTCTAGGAAAAATATCACAATCTCTACTTTTTTCAACTATGGAAAGTAAGAATCAGGATGGTGTAAGCAACCAGCCTACCATCACTCAGTAGCCTACCATCACTCAGTAGCCTACCATCACTCAGTAGCCTACCATCACTCAGTAGCCTACCATCACTCAGTAGCCTACCATCACTCAATGGAATGCAGACTCTAGTATTTCCGTTGCTGAGGAAATCAGAGCTAGGGACAGAAAAATAACCTTACCTACGTGATGGGGAAGTGATTAACTCTAGAATAAGACCAGGGGATGTGTAACTGCAGGAATTTAGGAAGACAGCCTCCTACCCATGCTGGGCTGACTCCTGGGGTGGTCACTTGCCAGGTGGCCTTGCTCTCATCCTGTTTCTTTTCGTTGTATATTGAACTGACAGCAGACTTGCCACTGAGTATGGCACAAAGGTTTGGCCTTTGGGCCAGTTCTCAGGGTAGCAAACAATCCCCCAACAGGAAGTCCAGCTGAGAGGGGTGCGTCTAGCCGTGCACCTCGGCCATCCGCCTCTCTGGAGGATGTTTGCCCCGGCTCCAAAGAGGTGCAGCGAGTTGGCTGAGTTGGCGCCTTGCTGGTGTGGAGAGCAGATTGTGTCTGTCTCCTCCCAACTCTGTTCAATGATGTCTCGAGTGTCGCTTGAAAGCAGCAATGGTGTGAGTGTCTGCACCACGGACACCAGTCAACACTGAAGATTTTACTGCAGATGGCTTTTCTCCTGGACATCCAATTGGTTACTGGGTGACAGCCTGAAGGACCAGAGGCTGCCCTGTAGACACTGCCATCTGTCTGCTGTGGCAAAGACAAGATGATAACACATGAGTGATATCAACTGTGACTGCAAACCTACTGAGGTTTTAGGGAGCCTAGATATACAGACCCAGTTTTGAACCAGTTGGGATATACAGAACAGTCAGGCAGATGGAGTCCAGTGTATCAGTATCATCCCTCTTGCTGATAAAGACTAGATTGTGAATGTGGTTTAAGAGCAGCAAGAAAAGGCTTCCAGCCCTGAACCCTGGATTCAGGCAGAGTTAACCACGTGGCCACAAGCTCATCTGGACAGCCAGTAGCCCTCCCACCTGCCCCCACCATTGGAGCTCTCCTACGAAAATACTTAGAACACAGAGATTCAGAACACTTGCTATCTAGGAGCAGCTGACTTCCTAGATGAAGGAGAGAAGAAAGGACTGCGTTCCTATTGCGTGATTCCTCTCCCAAAGCCCCTGATATGGGCTTTGATTCCACTTTGGAGGGTAATGAGTGAGGGAGCAGATAGGAAAAGCATGACTCACATTGAGTGCCCACCACAAGGAAGTGAATGACCACTATCCTATGAAAACCTAATAACAACCACATGGGAAAGTGATGAGAAATGTTAACTGGATTCTTTTTTGTGCAAGGTGAGTGTCACATTGAGTTGAATTAACTTCTCCATTAGCTTCTCACATTGAGTTGACATTAGCAGGGGGAATTAACAAATGAGGTACAGAGAATTTAGAATCCATATGTTGCTTTCACAGCTGGAGCGTGTTAGATCATAGCTTGAAGCGTAAAACCATCAAAGCAAAACCTCCACACATGGCCAGTACACAATTCATTCTACCTGTGAGAGTATGAGTTGAAATATTTCTTAACATCAGTGAAATGGAATTGGGATCAATTTTTGAATCTGCTATAATTTTAGTCTTGCAAAAGGCACACATTCAACTGTACTTCAACTGTTTAGCTTCAACTATATAGCTAGCCCTCAGTATTGATGTTTTTAAAGGTATCAGATTGTCCTGTATCTTTAGGAATATAGGGTGGTGTTTCTTCTGCATGCACACACATGCACACCTTCCAACCACAACACTGCAGATGGTGTCCACAAAAGAAAATGCATTCTACAAAAGCCATTATGGAACTTCAGAGTCCCCTTCAAGCCTGAGACAAGTGAAAACTTCTTGTGGGACCTGTCTCATTGAGAGCTTTACCTGTCCTTCTCTGTGGGGCCTTTCCCTGATAAGCCTCTGGGGTACCTGACCTTTATCCTGATACTGCTGACCTTTCCTCTCTTCACGGATTGTGAGCTGATGCTTCACATTGGCTGGTCAGCAGGCTACATGAGAGGTAGCTTCTGCAGTGAGTCTGTACAGGGTTTCTTTTTTTAATGTGTATTTCCTCAGTTCTTATTTAGAAAATGTGGAAATCTGCCCTTATCAATCTGCTAGTATCCTGCCTGCTAGAGCAGTTTAGACCAGAGAAGCTTTGAACTGTGTGAATGAGCTGATTCCTGGACTTCGCTCTATTTCCATCACAGTGAAACTGTCCAAGGGTTTGATATCCCTTTGGAGTGATGAAAGGAATACAACTGTTTCCATAGACCTTGATTTTAGTGTGCAGGATAATTCCTAGTTAGTTGTTCTTGATGTTTTATGTACTCATATCTCAGTGAATTATTATTCAGAACACTTACTAGGTGGCAAAAAAAATCAATGATAATTTGCCATTTGGGACATGAATTTGAATCCTGGAACGTTTCTCATGCAGGTTGGGTCATGATCTCAGGCTCCTCCCACTGGCTTTGTGAGTCTCCTTCTGTCATAAAGTGATCTTTAATCTCTTTCGGATCCAATTATGTTTGGAATGTAGTTTCTAAAGCTTCAGATTTTGATTAAAACCAAAATGAGAATACTACTTTATATTTTATGGTTAGAGACTTCCTGATTTATTATATTAGGCTATTAATATCTCTAGAAGACATTCTTATTTTATTGAACGTAAGTCTGGACTTTATTCTAAAACTCAGTACTTGCCTGTTCATTACTCAACAACTGTTTATTAAATACCCATGATGTGCCAGGTTCTGCACTGGGCACCAAGAATTAATGTGCACCCAGGAAGTGGAATGAAAAGACACATTGAGACACCGTCACAGTTTAGTGAGTGCTGTAATGGTGGATGAATAGAAATGGTAGAAGGATGGAAGAGACACATAAGAATGTCTGGGTGAGTCCTGAAGCACTTGAGTGAAACCTGAAGAATTAAGAGAGATTTTTCCAGAGGACAAACAGAGGAAGAGCCTTCCAGGCAGAGTAAAAGGCTTAGAGCACAAGGTATTTGGGGGAACTAAGAGAAGTTCAGTATTGCTGAAATGCCAAGCGGAGCAGGGAGTGAGGCTTAGCATGAGCCAGATGCTGTTAGAACAGCTTTATATTGATTATCTTGACTAATTTTGATAACACTATGAGGGTGGTATTGTTAACCTCACTTAATAGATGAGGAAACTGAGGCTTGGTGGATTATATAACTTGCTCAGGATTACTGACTTAGTAGATGTTAGAGCTGAGATCAGACCCATTTGCAGGTGTGACATTATTTATCACTATGCAGCCCTGCTTCCCCCATGTTTATCTTCACAGTCAAGCTCATAGACAAACTCTTTGGGGTTTCAGTCTCAGTAGGTAGCAGCCAGTGTCCCTGTTTATAATCAAGTTATTTTTATCTTCAAGATCAGCGAAGATAGCTGGGGTGTGGAATGCAACTATGATATGATATCGTCACTCTCTGACTAAGAGGATCGCAGAGCAAACCCCTTTCCTCCAAACACAATACTCACTGCGTGGCAGGGAAACTTCCAGTTAGAATATGAGGCTCAGTAATTATCAGATAATCAAACTGCAGCTCCACCAAAACTATGGCACACACTTAGAGTAGCTCTAGTAGAGTTTGAGCTGTCAAGGGAGTCTTGGAGAGAACTGTTGGAAAGTAGCAGGATGCATGTGTTTATTAGAAAGCATGAGAGGGATTTCCCTGGTGGTCCAGTGGTTAAGAATCCGCCTTCCAATTTAAGGGATGCAGGTTTGATCTTTGGGCTTCCCTGGACCCCCAGTGGTAAAGACTCTGCCTGCAATGTAGGACCAGGGAGTGAGGCTTAGTTCGACCCCTGAGTCAGAAAGCTCCTCTGGAGAAGGAAATGGCAACCCACTCCAATATTCTTACCCTGGAAATCCCATGGACTGAAGAGCCTGGCTGGCTACAGTCCAAGGGGCTGCAATAGAGTTGGACATGACTTAGCAGCTAAAAAAAAAAGGCAACTAATATCCCACATACCTCGGGGAAACTACGCCTGTGCACCACAACTAGAGAAACTTGCACGATGCAGTGAAGACCCAGGGCGGCCAAATAAATGAATAAGAAGCATGAGGAAGAACAGGTGCCTTTGGCACGTCTATCACTCTGCCTGTCATGAAGCTCTTCATTCTCCTAGTACTCTAGCCTGGGCATGAAGAGCCAACCTGGCGTGAAGGAAATGCCAGTGAACCTGCAGTCTAAGGTCTTAAGTTTGGTCCCTTAAGTCACTGTGGGATTTGGGGCAAGCCATGTTCCCTTTTTCACTTCCTTGCCTACATAGGAAAGTGGTTAAAAGTGCAGGGCTTGGGGCCAGACTTCCAGAACTCCAATTTTCCATCACCATTCCCACCTGTGTACCCCTGGGCAAGACATTGAATGGCTTGTTCATTGGTTTCCACACCTGGAATTCAGGGATAGCAGCAGTACCTACCCTGTGGGGCTGCTGGGAAAAGAAACTGAGAGCGTTTGTAGGAGGCACCTGGAGTGGTGTCTGACAGGGAGGAAGACAGGAAATGTTAGTTTGCGTTCCTATTGTTTTCTTCTGGTTCTACACCTCCTTGCTCTGTTCAAGGCTGAATGCTCCTTCCTGGAGAAAATCCTTCTCTCTTGAAATTCTGTTTGCACTTAAGGAAAGCCAGTGTACACTCAAGGGTATTCTAAGACTCTTGCAGGGACTGTAGCAACCTCCAGCCTTGACTTGACACAGCCAGCACCTGGTGTCCTTTGCTGCAGCTCCCCAAGAACAATGAGCATCCATTTAGTTCCGAAAAACAGTGGTGGCCTTATTGCATGTTGGTTCTGTGATGTGACTTATCGTCTCTTTGCCATAAGCAAACATTATAATCTTTGCATGATGGAAAAACAAATATTGATGCCCTTTTTATTTGTTTCTCTTAATGAGGGGAAACCTAGTATTTTAGATTGACAAATTATACTGGAAATAAATCATATTGCTATAGAAACCATACTCAGTTACCACTGAATCATGGTTGCTACCCATGTTCTTAAATGTACAATACATGCTCCAAGCATTGTGTTTTAGCACGAATTCAACTTTCAATCTGTTTCCATAGTGTTAGACTGGAGCCCATCTGCTAATTGCTTCCCTGGTGGTCTTTTAGGAATCCTTACTATCTTTGGGATGTTGAGTCATGTGGTGGAAACCACAAAAATCTCCTAATTAGTTCTGGCTATGCTACTTCTGTCCAGGTGTCCTGGACAAATATCAGAGGAATAAGAAAAGCAAGAAGAGAAGGAAGCAGATACGGAGGTTGTATGCAGAAACCCATCTCACTCCAATCCAGAGCTGGGATTCAATTTCCCATTATTTATGAGATTTTTACAAGAAAATAAAGATACTTTTTAGCTGGTTCTTTGTAACTCTTTTCTTGTCAATGGATTCAGTAGTCTTTTTAAAGCATCTTTAAAAAACTTACAGAGATTGAATTTATAGCTAATTATAATGCCTAGGGCAGTTAAAATGATCAAAACACTTTCATATTTGCATTTCACAATAGCCACAAAGACACTGTACAGATTACACTTAATTTTCAGCAAATTGTCTTAGGTAGTGATTCTCTTGCTTATGAATTTTGGAAAATGGTAACTTCTCTTAATGTTTGCCATATTTACTATAGTTAAAAATTTATATATTTTGTTCTCAGCTTAAGTTTCCAAAAGCACAATCTGTATTATGTTAATGCTACATACAATGTATGTAACACATTTATAATTAAACCTATGTGCACTCGATATATAAAACTCTACATTTTAAATATAATTATATAGATATATTTGCATCTGAATATAAGGAGGAAGAGAGCTACCTCATTGAATAATACCGTGTTCCAGGTACTGAGCTAGGTATTTTATATTTATTCCTTTAGTCTTCACGAAAGTTATGAGAGGTAAATTTACCTTTTATCATTTCCTTGATTTCTGGAAAATTTTTACCTGGCCCTTTTAGAAGCCATTTCTAAGGGACAGAAAGCTTGTCAGGTACTTGAAGTTGGTACCATCCTTTGTAGCTGCTGCCCCTGGCCAGGAAATGTCTCTGAGTTATTGTAATAATTTACTTAATCCTGAGCAGGATTAAAGTGGAACCAATTACTTAGAGAAGGTAAGTGCAATATATCATTATAAACTCTCTTCAATCATTTGTTTCTTTACAGTTAGATACATTCAAGTATATATTTGCTTAGGTTCTAAACAGATCTCCTTTTGGTAACCGATTTAGTCATCTTTACATAGAGACACATAACAAAAAAAAATGTGCTAAGTCTGATTGCATAGCAGTGGTAAGGGGGGATAATCAAGCATATGTAGGAGTCTAATACATATTTCTTTCCTTCAGGAAACTTAAGTGAGGGTGGGAATGTATAATCACAGAGGAAAATAGCTATTAATTCAAGACAGCATTTGATATGGTATACAAAGGCTTAAAGCAATAAATAAAGCCAGCTAGTAAATAGCAGAAGGAAAAGATATCAGTCAAGGTCCTGGTAGGAAGCGGATGTCAGATTTAAACTGGGAATTTGAGGAGACTTTAGATTTTTAAAAAGATTCTTTACAAAGGGGAGTGTTTGTAAAGGGGAAAACGACATAGAGTGCAGTACTGGGGGAGTAAGGGAGCCAGCCCACGCCACTCACCTCCTGGGGCAGTGAGCAGGGTGGAGAGGATGAGACGTGGATCTGGAGGGGCAAACCACACACTAGCCCTGAAAGAACTGAGTGTGCTGCAGTGTTTTGGCCGCAAGGAGGAAAAGATGGACCTTCTTTGGAAGAATGGAAGTAGAATGTACAGGTGCAAAGGAGGGATGAGGGCACTGTATTCAGAGTGAACACAGGACATCAAGGTTCCGGTTTGGGAAAATGCACAGTCTGGGGTGACAAAGAGCAGAGGAGTGGGACGTAGATTACGAAACAGCTTGGGGCCAAATTACGAAGGCCTTGAATACCAAGTCAAGGAATCTGTACCTGGTCCTAACAACAGCAGCCAGTGAACATTTTAAAATCAGTAATGAAGCGGGCATCTTAGAAAAATTAATCAACACCGATGAGAAAACTGATTTGGAAGGAACAGACACAAGTGGCAGAACATTCAGTTTAGACATAATAGCTTGATATGAAGTAATGGAGGGCAGTGGGACTGAAAAGGGGAAGAAAGAGGGGCTGTAAAGAAGGAAGTCATGGTCCTCTTAAAGGTAAGGATGAAAACCTACTTCTGGGATGTTCTTGCCTCCCAACTGGGAATCCTGATTGAAATGTACCAACAGTGAGCCAGGACAAATATGCCATGTGAGCTGACAAAATGCCCCTCAGGCTGGATTCTTACCAATCTAGGTCTGGTTAGAGTGTGAGAATGGCTTGACCTGGATGGAGAAGATGGGGTTTGAATCACTGCTCTGCCAGTAGCAGCAGATCACCTGGACCCTCTGAACCTCCAGCTCACATCCTCAAAGTGAGACTCTACTATTTATTGCCTAGGGTGGTTGTGGGAATTCATTCAGTGAGATTTGTGGGTTGCAGAGAACCACAAGGAGGTGAGGACTGTGTAGGGGTGAGGATGGGGTCACTGTTACGCCTCTGAGGACCTTGTTTTCCTGGGCAGGGTGAGTGGAAAGGGAGCAGGCTCTTCCCAAACGTTAAATTACACCTCACTCTCTTTCTGCTGTGTGCTCAGATTTGATTGATTACTATAAGCCTCAGACTTCCAATTATCCATCCACTGCTGAACAGGGCAGTACATTTTATCTGACAAGGTGAATTCTTTAAAAATCTTGTTTATTTTCATTCTCCCAGCCCATCACTGCAAAAGTTGTTTTTTTTTTTGTCTTTGCTTCCCTGAGTTTGCCGCAGATGCTAGTTTTGGCTGACGATAATTTCCCCCAGTGCCTGGTACTTCTTGGCCTCAGTATTTAGCAACATGCTGATGTACAGATTAAAGTAGTGAGTCTATTTAAATAAAATGGATGTGAAATTTGCTTGCTTTCTCAGCTTTGAGGTTTGTATGCAGATGTCTCTGTGGATTCCCCAAGGAAAATACAGCTTCTGATTTTAGGCAATTTTTACAAATAATATATTTTCTTCCCTTCAGAGAATGCCCACAGAACTGATAATAGCTATAAAATAATATGACCACACTAGACATTAAGTAGCTGTCTAGTCTCACTCACCAGCTAAGACTCCACACCATGAAATCCAAATTCTTGCCTTCACAAATTACAAATGACCTCTTGCCATGGAATTCTATGATTGGGTTGACTAACGGAAACCATGACTTAAATACCTCTAGGATCAAGGATTCTCTTTAGTTATCCCAATGGCTTAGAAATAATTGTGTGTGTGCGTGTGTGTGTGTGTGTAGGGGGGTGTAGTTCATAATAGAAAATCTGAGTCTTGCCTCATTTTTTCTGTATTCCTCAATGACTGAACTTTCATGGAACACATTTATAAACATAAATGAAGTCCCTGCTAAACCCATAGCCCTGTGCTGGGTGCTCAAGGAGAGAGACCTGTAAGACATAGCTAGCCTTCTCCAAGGTTTGTTGAGGACATTAGCCCTCGGTAATACCGATGAGCGGTTATCCTCTCTCTCCTCGGTTACTTCAGTTCAGTTCAGTCCCTCTGTCGTATCTGACTCTTTGTGACCCCATGGACTGCAGAACGCCAGGCTTCCCTGTCCATCACCAACTCCTGGAGCTTGCGCAAACTCATGTTCATTGAGTCGGTGATGCCATCCAACCAGTGGCACTCCACTTCACTTTACACTTCCATGCATTGGAGAAGGAAATGGCAACCCACTCCAGTGTTCTTGCCTGGAGAATCCTAGGGACAGGGGAGCCTGGTGGGCTGCCGTCTATGGGGTTGCACAGAGTCGGACACGACTGAAGCGACTTAGCAGCAGCAGCAGCAGCAGCAGCAGCAGCCATCCAACCGTCTCATCCTCAGTCACTTACCGCATAGCCATGCCCTAGACCTGGCCATTCTGTGCATCCCACTCTTACCTGCTGAACGTCTTTTCAGGCCACTTTCTCTAAAACTCTAATCCAGCACACATTCAGTCTTACCAAGTTGAGTGCCCCCGTCACTATCTCTTGTCTAAGATCGGTTTTTTCCTCCCTCCTACTCTGCTTACATTCCACACCCATCAACTGTTTGCTTGTGGTCCCTGTCCTTATTCCCAGTTCCTTACAGTCACTTTTCCTTCTTGCCCTATGCCTGGTAAAACCATGCTTCAATTCAACTCCTGTCCACTGTTCACCTGGACCCAGCTGCTGATTGTGCTGGAGAGAACCTCCACAGCCACAGCAACAAGTCTCATTTTATATTCGTGATTCCCAACCTCACTGGGTGCGTGGAACTGGCAGTCCTGTGTTGTCAAGTTCCACTCCATCTTCTACTTCCTTAGATCACTATTTCACATGCTCTTTTCTCTCTTTGCACCTCCAAGATCTCCTCGATTTTTTAACCTCTATTTTATTGGAGGGAAAAAAGAATAGAGACTTCCAGAAGAGAACTTTCCTGTTCTCCCAGCTCCTACTTCTCCCACTGTATCTGCTTTTCGCTTGTTTCCCTAGATGACTTAGTTGGGTTCCTATGTGAAGCCAAACCCTCCACCGTGTTCTTGATTGCATCCCTTCTCAGTTCAGTTCAGTTCATTTCAGTCGCTCAGTTGTGTCTGACACTTTGCAACCCCATGAATTGCAGCACGCCAGGCCTCCCTGTTCATCACCAACTCCCGGAGTTCACACAAACTCATGTCCATCGAGTCGGTGATGCCATCCAGCCATCTCATCCTCCATCGTCCCCTTCTCCTCCTGCCCCCAACCCCTCCCAGCATCAGAGTCTTTTCCAATGAGTCAACTCTTCATATAGTTCCAGCAACCATCTCTTCTCTTTCCTGATCAATAATGTTTCTTTTTCTATGGAGTCATTCCCAGTAGCATACAAACATGCTGAATTATCACTTATCTTACAAAAATTGAGCAAAGTCTGCCTTGATCCCACCCTCCCCTCTAACTATTGGTCTCCTTTACAGCAAATCACCTTGGATGAGCCTTCTAGACCCAGTAATTCCCATTTCATTCTTTACTAAATACATTTCAGTCAGGATTTCATTCTCAAAATTGCTTCCTGAAAACTGCTCTTATCAAGATCTTCAGCAAACTCCATCTTACCATATTAAATGGCTGATTCTTGGTCTTCACCTTATACATCTTTTTTTTTTTTTTTTTGAGGGAACGGAGGCTTTGTTCTCCTGACAGGATGAGTGAGTGAGAGAGGAAGGTGTGAGAACTCAGCTCAGCAGAGACTTTAGGTATTCAGTGGAGTCTCAGAGCTGAGTTCTTCAAAGGAATGGACAGAGATTTGAGATGGAGCACAGAGAAGGAGGCAGAGGGGAAGAGAGGGCTTAATATTTTGGTGGAAGCCTGCATCTTCAGCTGGAAAATATAATCAAAGAATTATTTAAGTGCAGAAATTAGAGGTTTGAGGTGACCCAACTGTCCTTGTATCTTAGATTCTTCATCTAGTCTACTTTATATATTCTGTGAGGGATGCTTCTGAGGAAAGGAAATCTATGTTTTATGTGATACAAGGGGTAAAAGGAAAAACACATACAGATAGTGAGATTTCTTTATGCTAACTAATTCAGCTATGGAAGAAGATCAGAACAGACAGCAACTAGGCTGCTTTGGGGTCCTCAAAGATGTTAAGATGGATGTATGTCTTTAATCACCTGCATCCACCTTATTCATCTTATTGGCAGCATTTTACAGTTGACCACTTTCTTTTTATTCCCACCACTTGGCTTCCAGGGCATCACTTTCAGTTTTGTCCCTGGTTGCTCCTTCTCTGTCTCCTTTCCTTGTTCCTTCTTATTTTTCCCAATTCCTGAACTCTCTTGCCATAACCTCTAGTCTCACAGCTTTTTAAAGTCTATTTACATGCTTTTCATTCTCAGATTTGTATTTCAAGCCTGGATGTCTTCCTGTAACTCTAGACTTACACATCCATCTGCTTAATAGGTATTGAATAAATAACTACTTGGATATTGAATAAATAACTACTCAACAGATGCCAGAATGAGCATGAATCTCCTTCCACCCAAAATCTACTCCTCCCAATATTCCTGTGCTCCCAGTTATGAAGTCCAGAAAACTTGGAGTCATTCCTGACTCCTTTCTTTCTCTCCCATCACATTCAATCCATCAGAAAGTCTTTTTAGTCCTTCTTCAAAGTACAACCAGGCTCCATGTTTCTCACACCTCCATTATTACATCTTGCCTAAGTCACCATTGCCTCTCACCTCTTACTGCAAAAGCCCCTTAACTTTGTCTTTTCTTCTGTGCTTATTCCTCTGAAATCTATTTCCAACATAGCATATGGAGTGAGCCTTTTAAAAATATAAGTAAAATTATGTAACTTCTTTGCTCAAAAAGACTCCCATGGAATCCCAACTCATTGAGACTAAAAATCGAAGTCCTCATCACCTTCACCTACCAGATCCTACCTTCCTGACCTTATCTCCCACCCCCTCCCTGACTTACTCTGCTCACACACTAGTGTCCTTCCCAAAACATGCCAAGATTTCTCCTGCCTCAGGGCCTTTGCACTGGCCAGACCCTTTACCCTGAAAGGTCATCCCACAGGTTCCTCATGGCTCCTTCTCTCTACTCCAGTATTGCCTCAGTGAGGCCTTTCTTGACCATCTGATATAAAATAGTATTCATCCCACTCTGGTATCTTCCTGTCCTATTTTGTTTTTCTTCAAAGCACTTATCATTATTTCACTTACTACACGTTTATTTATTTTTTATCACTCTCCTCCTACTATAATGTGAACTCAGTGAGAGCAAGACTTTATTCACAGCTGTATTTCCAGCACCTGTAACAGTGCCTGTTGCAGAATAGGGAACCTTGGAAATATTTGCTGAATAAATGACTAATTAATTAAAAATTAAAAAAAAGAACATCCATGGCCTTTACTGATGTTTCAGAGAAGGTAGAGTACCACACACTGAAGTTAGAGAATGCCTTGATGAGAGGGTAAATCCAGACACTGAAGGATGGGTAGAATTTTGATGAGGTTAAGGAAAAGCATTCAGGTGAGAAGCAGATAAATATTAAAAATTGAAGACAGAAAATATCAACAACATGTATGAGCATCTACTACATATGCCAAGTACTTTATTCATTATCTCATATCATTCTCATGATCACTGTAGCAGAGAGCTTTTATTACATCTATTTTATAAATGAGGAAACTTTGTTTCAGATATTTTCCCCAGAACCTATAAGTTGCAAGTCATTCTTGCAGTTGAGGTTTAGCTATATCCAGAGCCCATTCTCTTTCTTATTTTTTAAATCATCATCACTATTACCAATGCTATTTACACTCCTGACCTTTCCTCCTGTCATCCTCCCCCTCACACTACATGACGAATGAGGATCCTTGAAAGTGTTAGTTGCTCAGTCGTGTCTGACTCTTGGCGACCCCATGGACTGTAGCCCGTCAGGCTCCTCTGTCCATGAAATTCTCCAGGCAAGAATACTGAAGTGAGTAGCCTTCTCCCAGGGGATCTTCCCAATCTAGGGATCAAACCTAGATCTCCTGCATTAAAGGCAAATTCTTTACCATCTGAGCCACCAGGGAAGCCCTCTATGAGGATCTTTGTTGGTACTTAATGAAATGATACATGAGAAATAGTGTAACAGATATATTCTCAAATCCTGTTCAATAATCTCATGAAAGTTAAATATCTCTTAAGCTTGCTTACATCAGTAGCAGCACAGTTTCTGTGTTGTTGACAGGATTTCTCTGGCGGTCATCTCAGCATCAGACATCTGTCTATTTATTTCTTTGTTGATGCTGAATGGAACATTCCATCACTGGAAAGTAAAGCTTCAAGTTTAAATTTGAAATCTTTAATCCTATCTGGCAAGTTGGTGCTATCCTTAACAATTTGGAAAGAAGTGATGTTTTTGCTGCCATCAGCTACAAAGTGTTGGATGCTCACAGTGCAATTTATCAGATTCACTTAGATTCCAGGTGACTCTGATCCAGTGGCTATGAAGAGTGAGTATTTAAGCTAATTGCTATTTTATCCTCCTCCACTCCCAATGTCTCTGACATTGAAGTAATTGAATCTGAACAAAGTCAGGAATTAAAACATTTTGTTCACCACTGAAATTCATGGGACCACGAGGGAGAAGAGAAAGGAAAATTTTTGTTATCTTATTCTAAAACCTATTGCCTTTAGAATAAAGTTTAAAGAAAGGGTCGTTGTTCAGTTTTGTTGTGGCAACAAACATCCTCCAAATTTCAGTTACAACAGCAAAGCAACAGCTTATTTCTCATTTATGTTTCATGTTAGTCATGAGTCATTGTGGGGTCAGCTATGGTTCTACTCCGTGGATCACCTTCATTCCAGAACTCAGCTGAAGAAGTAGGTCCTCTATGGAATAAGCCAATCTGGTGCAGAGAGGGGAAAGCAACAGAGCTGTTGGAAACAGAGACCTTAAGGTTTCTGCTCAAACGTGACATATGTGGTCTATATGTCAGGGTCCAGGCAAGTCACGTGACCAAGCCCAGTGTCAATGGGGCAGAAATGTATACTCCTCCTATTGGAGACACTGAAAATCCCAGGGCAATGAATGGGGATGTGTACTTCTCTTGCAGGAAGAAAGAGTGGAGAGCCAGGAACCATAATAAAATATAACACACATTCCTTATCATAGCATTCAAAATCCATAGGAGGAATTTTCTGGCAGTCCAGTGGTCAGGACACAGCACTTTCAGTGCTGTGGGCCTGGGTTTGACCCTGATTGGGGAAACTGCAACCTGAGAAGCATAGCCAAAAAGCAAAAACAAACCCAGAAAAGCCACTGAAAATTCAGTTCCATGTCCCTCCACATCCCTCATTTTGTCTGTGCTCCAGCCTTCTGTCTCCTAACCACCACACTTTCACATGTCCATGTCTGTTTCCTTAGTTGAATATTTAATACTCGCCATTTTCTGCCAACTGGAAGTTGCTCTCAGCCTTTAAGGTCCAGCTCAGATGCCATCTACTTTATAAAGCATCTCAATTGGTGGTATGTCCTCTGGTTCTAACTTTACGATCTTCCTTGGCAAGTTTAGGTAGAAAGATCCTGGAGGGGCGAACCCAAGAATTCTATGTTGGCATTCCTCTCTTGCTTCTTTGGGGTCAGAGTCTTGACCCTCGTAGTCATTTAATAAATTCCACTGAATGACTAAAAACCTACACATTCATGCATAATGTGAAATTTTAAGTCTTTTCTACAGGAGGCATATGTAAGCAAACCTCAGAGAGGAAACTTTTGGGAACTTTCCTCAGTCAGAAACAGTCACAGAGGTGATTCTGTTGGTTCCACAATCTAGATTCTACCAGTTGTGTGTGTGTGTGTGTGTGTGTGTGTGTGTGTGCGCGCGCGCATGTGTGTATGATGACCCCTACCTTTCCGTTGATAAAGCATTATGGGCACCACGTTTTGACAGCAACATTGCTTCCCTTGCCAATGACTGCTGCATTGAGAAGTGGTGTTTATTTTCCTTCTTTTTCACTGCAGTATTAGCTTCTCACCTTTGGCACTCCGCTTGAGGCACTAGTCCGTGGCTTTTCAGTAGGAGGGGTGGTAGGGAAAGAATGGGCCACAGGAGAGGTGCTATGAATGCAATGGAAAAAGAAAGCCCTGATAACCAGAGAAGCTGAGTTAGATCTGTCTCCACTCCTAACTACCTTTGTAGCCTTGGGTGAGTTACTTGACTGCCCCTTCAATTTTCTTATTTATAAAAAAATAAAAGAAAAAAAGAAAAGGATAATTAGATAGGAACGAATGTAGGGATATTATATTAGCACTAATGTATGAAAAGAACTCAATATCATTTTGGCATATTCTATGCTTAAAAGTCAATGCTACAAGAATCACTCGTTCCATAATGGGTTACTGGCACAGTTGGTGTTGTTAGCAAAATGGTCTTGATGTGTCGCCAGTATGGAATAAGCCCTTGGTTCCCAACCAGCTTCTTCAATCTGATCCCATCTGTTTATCCTTGGCTTTAATAAACTCAGGGGTCAAATATGAATGTGACTTGGTGAGTCTAATCATGTGTCATATGAGCCCGATAGAGAAAAATCAAGGCTAGCAACCTCACCCCTCTGGTTCCTGGGGAGGAAGCTAGACTCCACGGGGAAGCTGGGAAGGGACTTACAGGCTCCAGACCCTCTGAGTCATTTACATGAAAGCTGCCCACTCCACTTGATGGTTAGACTATGAAACCACCATGATTAGGGAACTGGGTTCTCACTTTCAAGCATGCTCTTTGCTTCTTTCTACTTAAGAAATGTGCTGGATTTTGTGAAAGAAGTCTGGGGGTTCCTTTGAATAGGTAGACATGCATATGCAAAACTTTGTTTTCTGTCCTGAGTATGGGCAAAAAAATACCAGTTTTAACATATTTCAGAGGAGTCTATAACTATCCATTTCCAGCAACTTCATCTTTCTTTCCTCATAGTAATTGTATTAGTACGGATTCTTCAGAGGAAAATATAGAGAAAGAACCAAGAGGAATGTGTGTGTGTGTACTCATTCCATATTCTGTTGGATCTCTCTCTATATATATGTTATAATTGATAGATATGGAGAGACAGAGATTTATTTTAAGGAATTGGCTCACACCATTATGGAGGCTTGGTGAGTCATTCAAATACTGATGAGGTAGGCTGGCAGGCTGGAGACTCAGGGAAGAGTTGTAGTTCAAGTACAAAGGCAGTCTTCTGCAGAATTCTTGTTTTGTTTCGGGGAGGTTAGTTTCTGTTCTGTTAAAATCTCAGCTGATTGTATGAGGCCCACTCCCATTATGGAAAGTAATTTGCTTTCCTCAAAGTCCCTCAATTTAAATGTTAATCTCAGAATAACGTCTGATCAAATATCTGCATGCCCTATTTACATAGCCAGAACATGGAAGCAACCTAGATGTCTTTTGACAGATGAATAGATAAAGAAGTTGTGGTACATATATACAATGAAATATTATTCAGCCATAAAAAGGAACGAATTTGAGTCCGTTGAACTGAGGTGGATGAACTTAGTGCTTGTTACAGAGTAAAGTAAGTCAGAAAGAAGAAAACATATATCATCTATTAATGCATATATATGGAACCTAGAAGAATGGTGCTGATGAATCTATTAGCAAGGCAGGAATAGAGATGTAGACATAGAGAATGGAATTGTAGATACAGTGGAGGAAGGAGAGGGTGAGACATACTCAGAGAGCAGCATGGAAACATATACATTACCATATGTAAGAGAGAGTAGCATTGAAACATATACACTACCATATGTAAAATAGATAGCTAGAGGGAAGTTGCTGTATAACACAGGGAGCTCAGCCCAGTGCTCTGTGACAACCTAGAAGGGAAGGATGGGGTTGGGGTGGAGAGAGGTTCAAGAGGGAGGGGATATATGAATACTTATGGGTGATTTACGTTTCTGTACAGCAGAAACCAACAGAAAAATTGGAAAGCAATTATCCTCCAATTTAAAAAATTCTCAAAAATATCTACACACCATAGTGAGTAAAGTCGCTCAGTCGTGTCTTTTTGCGACCCCATGGACTGTAGCCTACCAGGCTCCTTCCTCCATGGGATTCTCCAGGCAAGAGTACTGGAGTGGGTTGCCATTTCCTTCTCAGACTATGGTGAGACACACCATAGTCTCACTAAATTAAGATACAAATTTAACCATCACAATAACATAAAACAGCAAACAGCCCACTGATGTGAGAAGTAGAGTCCTAGGAACTAAGAACAAAAAGGAACTTTTGAGACCATCTAGTCTGACCTCTTTCACCTTGCAGATAAGAAAACCAGGCTCAGCGATTACACACCTCCTTAGCCAGAAAGCTGGGACTTGATCTCAGGTCCCTGACTCTTTCTGATTGTCAAATTTCATATTGGTTATTTAATTCAACATGAGATACAGTTTACTGTCCTTCCATGAAAATTAGACAGTCAAGCTTAGATTTGGGTTATTTGTATGCCACTTGCCAAGCAAATTGCAATTAGACTCACGTTTTCTTCCTAACACAATGTGAAAAAAATTTAATTTGAGACAAAAACAACAAAAGGGGGATGGAGCTTGTTCGGAGCAGAGTTTTTGTATACTATTGAACCTAAATTATTATTAATTCAACCTAGATTGCTACCGATTTAAGATGTTGATTGTAATCTGCTTTTTCTGAGGTAACCCAAGTCATCCATGGAGGAAGTCAATGAGTGAATTTCCTGAGCTGGAAGGACTAGTGTAAATGTGTAAGAAAAAATGTATGCTTCAGTGAAAAACTCTGCCTTGTCTAAAGCACATGCTTCTGGGCTGTCTGACTCTGATTCCATGGGAGCTATTTTCATCTGAGTACTGTAGATAACGGATAGCAATGCAAACCAACTCTTTTTATAAACATGAGAATGAATTCTCTGCATAGGAGGAACAGTTCTTCCCCTAATCCAAGAAAAAGGTGGTTTTGCCTCCATTTGTACATTTATTTCAACATTCCTTTAGTTGGTATGATTTGGGATATAAATCTGTGCTTCTTTGATTCTTCTTAATCTAGTTATAACAGCTGCCTGGTTCTCTCAATTAATGAGTCAAATAAATCTTTAACATGTGTTCACTTTATAGCTTTATGAGAATCATGATTCTGCCTTTTTTGGAAAATTATCCTTTAAGGAATGTCATGTCTTTCCCAGCACATAAAAAGAATGCTCTGCTGAATTAAAATCTACCCTCTGTACCACATCCATTCAGCTTCATTCTGCTTTAAATCCTCAATTGGAAAAAAAAAAGTTCAATTAGGTTTTCACAGGATTTGCTGCATTCACATCTACAGGGGGAAATCGAAGTGGAAATAGAGAATCTGGCAGCAAAAGAAAATAGATTGGAGAAGAGATGGAAGAACATATGGATTTCTCCATCACTTAGTTGAGGATCTGAGAAACTAGGCTGAGACAGGTGAAGGTGGAAAATAGGATAAATAACGTCTCAAAGCAATTGCCTCTGAGACCCGCCCAAATCATCAGTTATCCCTCTAATGGGCTGTTTTCCTCCACCCCCACGCTCCACATAAACTTCTAAAATGGCTTATTGCAAGTATATTGGGCTCCATTCATCTCAGGTTTAGTCTGCGCAGTCTGGGCTCCCAGGCTCCTAGGGAACAGCCAGGAAAGATCTTAAGAAGTTAGTTCTTCAGGCAAGTTCATAGGAAGATGACAGAACAGAGGGGACCTCCTTGTCTTCCTCTGCTCCCTTGATAACCTGAATCCCTCAAAGCTTTATAAGCATGTCAAGGCAAGGGGACGTGCAGGACATACTCAGCAGCTAAACCCGGGATCCCCCACCCATCCGCTTTGCCCAGGAGGTTCAGGCTGCTTCAACACAGCCTTTGCAGTTAGTTTTCCTATTGCGTTTGTCCCTGCCAGGTTACTCTGTGTTCCAGCTTCTCCATGGCGTTGCTGGATATCTGTTGCCATGGCTACTACTTTTCCAAAGGATCCCTCCACCATCAACTTCATTACATTTGTCTGCTTGCTTGAAGGTCCTGCTGCTCATTCCTTCCAGACAGTAGAGCTTTCATTTGGATCCCAGAGCATACTCAACTCCTTAACTCGTCACCATCTTCCTGATGGGGAAAGTTCCTGGGGGTTTTACCTTACCCTACCCTATCTTTCTTTAGCTCTTCTCTCCCCTATGGCCCCATCAGTAGTCCAGATCCTCGTCTTCTCTTTTCTGGGGTATGCAGCAGTGTCCTAAAGATTGTATTAGGTTGGGGAAACAAACCCCAAAGTTCTATTGTATTAACATGATACACATGCAGTCCTTGTTACCAGGTTTACCCCACAACTCTCTTCGACCAGGTGGCGCAGTGGGAAAGAATCCGCCTGGAATGCAGGAGACTCAGGTTTGATCCCTGGGTTGGAAAGTCCCCTTGGGGAAGGAAATGTCAACCCACTCCAGTATGCTTGCCTGGAGAGTTCCATGGACAGAGGAGCCTGACAGGCTACAGTCATGGGGGCGCAGAGTCGACATAACTGAGCAGTTGAGCGCAACTGAGCAACTGTGACCACACACACACTCCACTGGTCATAGCAAGTCACAAGGCTGGTCCAGAGTTCATGTGGGAGAGCAAGGAGACACCACCTCTTTACGGGGCAAGTAGCAAAGAATTTTTGGCCATCTTTAATGAGCCAAGTACAGTAAAAATGAATGATAACAAATATTTGCACAGTGCTTGAGAACTATGTTTACAAACATCTACTCGAAAAAGTTAGATTTTGTTTTTACTCTCATTTTTCCAAAAAAAAAACAAACAAAAACCCACCACCACCCATGGCATATTTAAGAGACTTGCCCAATATCACTTGTCTAAGAAGTAACAGAGGATGAGATGGCTGGATGGCATCACGGACTCGATGGACGTGAGTTTGAGTGAACTCTGGGAGTTGGTGATGGACAGGGAGGCCTGGCGTGCTGCGATTCATGGGGTCATAAAGAGTCGGGCATGACTGAGCAACTGAACTGAACTGAACTGAAGAAGTAACAAAACGGGGGCTTATATTAGGTCTCCTGGCTTTTATATTATGCTTTTCCCTCAACTTCTCACTGTCTAGTTTTAGCTCTAAGGGAACATGGAAAAAATTCCTTTCATTTTCCATTTGCATTAATTTTGGTGACCCCACATACTAAAGAAACAGAGGAGCTATGAAAAATAGACTAAGGAAACAGATTAACTGAAACATGTATTAATATTTATGATCCTAAACTGTAACTTCTAGGTTTTACTGAATAAGTTAAAGGTGAAGAGGCAAAGCCCCGAGAAAGCTATTAATGTGTGTCATGAACATGGTTCTCATTTATCAAATAAATGGTTACAGACATTTCGAGGGTGAGTCTGGGCGAAGTTTCCCTGGAGCTGATGACTGTCACAGTTACTCACAAGTGTACACGTCTCAGTATGTTGCTCTGGAATAGCATCTTAGTTCCTGGGATGAGGCCATGGCAGCCACTTTAGCTGACAGTGAGAAAAGAAAGAGGAAGTGAAGTAGAAGGGAGGGAAGGAGGCAGGAAGCAGCAGGAAGGTGGAACAGCTTAGAGAAGCCCAGTTTTCGTTTAGCTGCCCAAGCACTCTGCCACCCCCCGGCCCCAGAGCGGCAGAGCTCTGCCAGAGGCTGCCCGGGACATCCCAGCGCAGAAGAGAGCCCAACAGAGGG
Source organism: Madoqua kirkii (assembly GCA_006408675.1). Taxonomy (NCBI): domain Eukaryota; kingdom Metazoa; phylum Chordata; class Mammalia; order Artiodactyla; family Bovidae; genus Madoqua; species Madoqua kirkii. The sequence goes on along the minus strand of SJYC01107368.1, from coordinate 45,895 downwards.
GCAAGTGGGAGCTGAAATCTCTGCATTCCACACCCCAACCAGGAGCTGTGAACAGACTGTGCCTACTCAGGGTGGGGCAGGGAGAGTTTCCTGTTTTACTCAAGGCACATTTCTTTCCCTGTGTCATGAACATGGAGGAGGTGCATTTGTCTAATTGTCACAAAGGCACCCCGTGGCCCACAGCCGATGAGCTGCTTATTGCAAAGTAGGCTTCAATTTCATAAATTAAAAAGCCCTCCTCTGGCACTGCCCTTTCTAAAACCTGCCATCCCTGACCTCGACTCTCCTGAGGATCACACAGTCGTTGGCCTCGCAGCATGGAAGCCTGCCCAGACTTGTGCGGGCTTTTTCCACTGGCTGTTCCTCAGGCCGTTTGTCAGGTCACTCAGCTTCTCTTCCTCCTATTCTTTGAAATGAGGAAAGTGGACCAGACGACCTTGGTGTCTCTTCCTGGTTACAACATGCTGTGGCTTATAATTCAGTGAATGAAAATAAGTCAGGGAGTGGGTCAGACAGGAAAGTCTAGTCTGGGCTTCTCTCTGGGTAGCTTTATTTTCTATTTTCTTCTTTCTGGCCATTTTGTTGGGTCCTACCTTACACTTGTAATCAGAGGACTGCAGCCTTCCCAGGTGGCACTAGTGGAAAAGAACCCACCTGCCAATGCAGGATCTGCGTTGGGAAGACCCCTTGGAGGAGGGCATGGCAACCCACTCCAGCATTTTTGACTGGAGAATCCCACGGACAGAGCGCCTGGCAGGCTATATAGCCCATCAACTCACAAAGAGTCAACACAACTGAAGCGACTTAGCACGTACAGGTATCCAGAGGAAAAAAGATTACAGCGTGAAATAAGATAAAAACCAGCAAATAAAAACAAACATTTGGTCTCTTCTCCCTCTGTGTGACTTCCCTGGTGGCTCAGATGGTAAAGCGTCTGCCTACAGTGCGGGAGACCCGGGTTAAATCCCTGGGTTGGGAAGATCTCCTGGAGAAAGGAATGGCAACCCACTCCAGTACTCTTGCCTGGAAAATCCCATGGATGGAGGAGGCTGGTAGGTTATAGTCCATGGGGTCACACGACTGAGTGACTTCACTTTCCTTTCTCCCTCTGTGCACTCTCTTATCCAAGCACACATGTGTACATATACACACGTTGAGCTTACGACAGACCTTTCCTCATTTCAATATAGGTTTCCCTAATGGCTCAGACGGTAAAGCGTCTGTCCACAATGTGGATAGACCTGGGTTCGATCCCTGGGTTGGGAAGATCCCCTGGAGAGGGAAATGGCAACCCACTCTAGTATCCTTGCCTGAAAAATCCCGTGGACGGGGGAACCTGGTAGGCCTACAGTTCATGAGGTTGCAAAGAGTCAGACACAACTGAGTGACTTCACCTTTCACTCTTCCTCATTTCAAAGCATAAACAATAAGATACAGTTTCCCAGATGTAACCATTTAATGCACTCTAAATTTATTTCTCTACGGCACAGAAACAACTAAAGTGCAGAGAATCCGTGCCCCGGGCATCTCTGTTTACATGTCTCCATATACAATTTTTAAAGGAAGTAGTTCATATTAATAAATAGGGTTGCCTGCCTTCCTGGGTCTCTTCTCACAGAAAGTGCTATCAAAAACCTCATAAATGATTCTGTGCCACCAAGTCTCATCTTTGTAACATAAAAGGAGCCTATTCCACTCTGAAACCTTCTACTTACGTCACATAGACTTCACGCATTTCCATTATTTATATTTTTGCATAAAGCAAATGATTCCCCAGTGACCTGAGGCAGGCAGATAGTTGTTTTATACTGCTGGGTTATAAGGAATGGGCGAGAGTAGAGTGGAGGTGGAGAGGCTGGGTGGAGAAAGCCAGACTTGGTGGCTTATGAAACACATGAAAATGAGGGAGAGGAAAAATTGGAGGCAGGGAGAACAAAAGGGCTGATCAATATCAGCTTAACACTTATCTAGCACCATATGTACCTTTGCCACCCCGGTAGTCAGTGACTCCTGAACTGAACTCATTCTCCGCTGCTGCACAGACACACCAATCTGTCCTCCACCCTGTGAATGACACCCTCATCCATCCTGGAGTTGCACATATTATCTCATTCAATTCTCCCTTCCCTCCGTACAGCAGAAATTATTACTCCTAATTAACAGACGAGGAAATTCAGACTCAGGGTGGCCAAGTGAAGGCTTCCAGAACAAAGCACCATGGATTGGGTGACTATTAATAGATAGAGTAATAAATAAAAGAATTAATTTTCTCACAGTTCTGGAGGCTGGAAATCCAAGACCAACATGCCAGCAATGTTGGTTCCTCCTGGGGCCCCTCCCCTTGGCTTGCAGATGGCTGTCTTTGATCCGTGTCCTCACAAAGTCTTTTCTCTGTGCACCTGAATCCCTAGTGTCTCTCTCGTCTTGCAGGGACACTAGTCTTACTGGATTAAGACCCATTCATGTGATCACATTTAACCTTAACTATTTCATTAAAGGCTCTCTCTCCAAATACAGTCTTATTCTAAGGTGCTGGCACTCAGTTCAGTTCAGTCAGTCGTGTCCGACTCTTTGTGACCTCATGAACCGCAGCATGCCAGGCCTCCCTGTCTGTCATGAACTCCTGGAGTCCACCCAAACTCATGCCCATTGAGTCAGTGATGCCATCTAACCATCTCATCCTTTGTATTCGCCTCCTCCTCCTACCCTCAATCTTTCCCAGCATCAGGGTCTTTTCCAATGAGTCAGCTCTTCACGTTAGGTGGCCAGAGTATTGGAGTTTCAACTTCAGCATCAGTCCTTCCAATGAACACCCAGGACTGATCTCCCTTAGGATGGACTGATTGGATCTCCTTGTAGTCCAAGGGACTCTCAAGAATCTTCTCCAATGTCACAGTTCAAAAGCATCAATTCTGCGGTGTTCAGCTTTTTTTATAGTTCAACTCTCACATCCATACATGACCACTGGAAAAACCACAGCCTTGACTAGATGGACCTTTGCTGACAAAGTAATGTCTCCGCTTTTCAATATGCTGCCTAGGTTGGTTTTTAACTTTCCTCCCCAGGAGTAAGTGTCTTTTAATTTCATAGCTACAATCACCATCTGCAGTGATTTTGGAGCCCAGAAAAATAAAGTCAGCCACTCTTTCTGCTGTTTCCCTATCTATTTGCCATGAAGTGATGGGACTAGATGCCATGATCTTAGTTTTTTGAATGTTGAGCTTTAAGCCAACTTTTTCACTCTCCTCTTTGACTTTCATCAAGAAGCTTTTTAGTTCCTCTTCACTTTCTGCCACATGGGTGGTGTCATCTGCATATCTGAGGTTATTGATATTTCTCCTGGCAATCTTGATTCCAGCTTGTGCTTCCTCTAGCCCAACATTTCTCATGAGGTACTCTGCATATGAGTTATATAAGCAGGGTAACAGTATACAGCCTTGACATACTCCTTTTCCTATTTGGAACAAGTCTGGCATTAGGACTTCAATACATGAAGGTGGGGGTGGATAATTCAGTCCATAACACCAACGGACCCACTCAGCACAAGGACCCACACTCGGGTGCTTTCACTTCAATTTCAAAGCATCTGTATCTGCTTTCATTTACTAATGATGCAGAAGAGATGGTAGGTGGTAAACTGAAGGTATAGGGAATTCCAGAGCTCAGGGGCATTTGGTGTGATAAGCATGTGAAACTCAGGACAAGGATAGTGGTAATTCACTTATTTGGCCACAAAAATGTATTACATGCCTATCATTGAAAAGTCCAGACAATTTTTTCTAGAAATAGATAATGTTGATGAGGACCTTCCCGACCTAGGGACCAAACCAGGATCTCCTGCATTGCAGGCAGGCTCTTTACCATCTGAACTACTAAGAAGCCCATAGATAATGTAAAACTGAACAAAAACAAACCAGGTCTTGGCACAGCTACTGTCCATCTCTTACTCTAAGTATTAAGTTTACAAATGAAAGTTTAAGTTTATAAATGAAAAAAGTACAGTACAGTACAAATTTACTACCTCTGTGGTGAGGCTGTGGATCAGAAGCAGAGGTCAGGGGTGGGATGGGAGTGTAGCAAGGCAAACCTGGTCCAGGAGGCAGTAGCCGACGCTGTGATGCTTCTCAGCTCCCCGCTACAGGACAGATGACTCATTGCTCAGCTGCTGGCTTTGGTGTTACAGGATCTTTGCTGACTCCCTCTGCAGGAATTGCATTCAGTCAAAGGAAGTCTCCTAAGCCAAGATGTCCCCTCCCACATCCAATGACTGATTCCTGTTGGAAAGAGGGGGGTGTTAGTCATAAAGATCCGGCCTCCCCTCCTGACCTCCTTATGCTCAAGTGGACAACACTGAAGGGCTACCAGCTTCAGGATGACCTTGGACTCAGCTGAGCTCTGGATAGCAAATGCATTGTACTTCAACTCCTCTCTCTGCCTGGTGTCCTTCTAAGTCTTCCCCCCACAGGTGCTGATCCTGAAGGCATTCCCAGTGAACTTTTTTACTACAGATCTTCATTTCAGAGTCTGTTTTCCTGGAAAAGCAAAATTTGTTTGCAAAGATTGCTATAACAAACTACCTTGAGCTGAGCAGCTTCAACTAGAGGAACGCATTGCCTCAGAGTTATGGAGGCTGGAAGTCTGCAATCAAAAGTCAGCAGGATTGGTTTCTTCTGAAGGCCAGGGGCCTCTCTCCTTGTCTTGCAGACAGTTCATCTTCTCCTTATGAGTTTCCATATTGTCTTCACTCTGAATCTTCGTCCAGATTTCTCCTTTTGATAAGGATACCAATCTTATTGGATTAGGGCCCAGATTAAAGTTCTCATGTTAACTTGATTTCCTTTGTAAAGAAGTGAAAGTGAAGGTCGCTCAAGCATGTCCGACTCTTTGCAACCCCATGGACTATACAGTCCATGGAATTCTCCAGGCCAGAATACTGGACTGGGTAGCCTTTCCCTTCTCCAGGGGATCTTCCTGACCCAGGGATCGAACCCAGGTCTGTCACATTGCAGGTAGATTCTTTACCAGCTGAGCCACCAAGAATTTATCTCTAAATAAGATCATGTTATAAGATACTGGGGTTGAAGGCTTCAACATATCAATTTGGGGGCCACAATTCAACCAAACATTACCTAACCCAAAAGACTGGGAAGTAACACTTGAAGGATGGCATCAACTAGGTGAAAATTGGAGCAGTAAGGCAGGATGGTGAGAGAAGAGTTTCAAGGAGAAGGAACATTATGCACAAAGACTGGATGTGGGAAGGAGTAGGACATCACTGAGTACAATTCATCAGGAGGAATTTCAGCAACCAGGCTGGGTCTTCAACATTAATGCACAAGCCATTCACAAACCAGACCAGCAGGGGCTGATTGCCAAGGTAATCCCCAGCAAAGCGTCCAAAGGCTTGCCAAACAGTGATGTCGTTCCTTGCAGAAGGTAGATTTGTTTCTGAGTTTGGCTGGGCCAGAAGAAGTTAGCCTTAGGTTGAAGCCAAAGTATTCCAAAGTGAATTTTTAGAAAATATGTTTATTTATTTATTTATTTATATTTAGTTTTTGGCTGCATCTTGCATTATGTGGGGTCCCAGTTCCATAACCAGGGATGGAATCTGCACTCCTGCATAGGAAGCACAAAGTCTTAACCACTGGACCACCAGGGAAGTTCTCCAAAGTGAGTTTTGAACTCTAAGAATGTGTAGAGCTAGACAGGGGTGAGGCTTACTCATGAGGAGACAGTAGAGAGCAGTGCTTAGAGGAGGAGCTTAACAAAGCAGGACAATTTACAACTAAGGCTGGTAACACCAAGGTCCTCTACCCACCACAGCCCTGATGGAGGGCATGAAAGGAGGAGAGGGAGAGGAGAGAAATAAAGTTTGTTTCCCCTCCTTCACAGTCTTGCCTTCTCCTGGTAACCACAGAAAGATGCCCTGACTCCAAAATAAGGGCTTTTAACCTCTAGGTAATATGGAATAAGGGCTTCCCAGGTGGCTCAGTGCCTGCTAAGCAGGAGACATGAGTTTAATCTTTGGGTCAGGAAGGTGCCCTGCAGAAGAAAATGGCAACCCACTCCAATATTCTTGCCTGGGAAATCCCATGGACAGAGGAGCCTGGTGGGCTGCAGTCCGTGGGGTTGCAAAAGAGTCAGATGGTTTAACAACTAAACAACAACAACAATACAGAGTAAACTGTCAGCAGAGGCTGAATCAAAACTACCCAAATAAGTACATCACTAAGTGAGGGACTGAGTCTTAGCTTCATTTTATTCCGAGCCTTTAGCATCCAACACAGTCAGGCAAATGGTAGGAATGTGAGGAATACCTGAATATTTGTCCCTTTGGTTGTCTAAGAGGACATTTCAAAGATACCAAGAGTTTCCAGGTGAATCCATGAGTCTATCCCCAGCCTTTGAGATCTTCATCTGGAAAGGAGGAGTTTATTGCAATTCACTACATTTTCAAATCTTTTCAATGCTTTTTTTTTGTTTTGATATATTATTACTTCCCAAGGTGTTTTAATAAGGAGACAGAGATTAGGCAATGGACACATTGTGGAATTTATTAGCTCTTCTTCAAGAAGGAAATAAAATTCTTTCCAAAATACATGGCTTAATTATACAAGGCGGGTATGCTATATAAGATGTGGTCATTTTTAGAATGTGTGTTTTGAATTTTAGGTTTTTGGTCCTATTTTCCTGGATAATACACATTTTAAGCTTTTCCTGTTTTCTGCCTTTAAACTTAAAGCTTCTTGTATCTTTGAGGAGGTTTGCCTAGAAGAAGATCCAGGATGCAAATATTCCCATCATTAAACTGCTACACTATTTATTAAAGCTATGGTTTGCTGGGTTTTGTATTGAGTGACATTATAACATCAAGAAATTGTCAAAGTGCATCATTCACTCCCAAAGTGGCAGCTTTGAGTAAAAGAATCATAGAGAAATAAATGGGGGCCATTAGAGAGATTTTTTATTTTTTTGCCTTTCTTCTAAAAGGTGGCTTTGGACAACCAGAGAGAGAAGTGAGAGCTGAAGTTCTCCCAGAGGAGAAAAGGTCTAGTGACAAGTAGGAGCTGCTGAGCTCTCAGAGACAGTGGCAGAGATGAGTGAAGGACACAATTAACACTGCCCTCTAAGGTAGGTGTCCCTTGTGGCTCAGGTGGTAAAGGGCCTGTTGGCTCAAATGGTTCGCCTGCAGTGCAGGAGACCCAGGTTTGATCCCTGGGTCAGGAAGATCCCCTGGAAAAGGGAATGGCTTCCCACGTCAGTATTCGTGCCTTGAAAATTCCATAGACAGAAAACCTGCCAGGCTACAGTCCATGGGGTCACAGAGACAGACACAACTGAGTAATTAACACTTTCTCTTTCATCTAATGTACACGTGGCCATAACATGGAACAGAATGATCAGCACTGAGGACATGGATCGAGGAAGAGGCATGCTGGCTAATTTCTGACTGGTTGTTAGACACTGGCAACTTCACCTTGAGTGCTGGGTATTTAGGGGTACCTGTAAGCATTCAGAAGATTTGCACCATTATAAAATTCAGTTGCCTAGACACACTTTGATTCTTCTAGGTATTGATTTTGATGAGTTTTAGATGGAACCAGAACAGCATTTATTGTAGAGTCCTCTCTCTGATGTGGATTATGAGGTTTTCCACTCTAGCTGATGGGATCAGAAAATGTACGCTGCTCTGTGTGAGCCCCGGCTATCGTCTCCATAATCCTTCTGGTTGGTTCATTTCCTAGCCCCACATAGTTTCATGTGTCAATCAGTATGAAGCTGGAGACACAGCGGGGCCCCGTGATATCTGAAGTCTCTGTGCGCGACTTTCACTTCTCTCCCACTCTTTCCTGGGAACACCAGCGACCTTGGCTATCCCTGATTCCCACTTCATCTCCTCTCAGAGGGACCACTGGGCCCACCTGCGTTCCCTCTGCCACAGACCCAGCTTGGACATTCTCGGCAGGCAGAAACCGCCTCTCCATAGCGTTCACTCTCTTTCATTGCTGATCTCCAAGTTCTTTGTTCTGGTTGTTTCTTATATTCTATCTAGTTTTTTTGGTGGGTTTTCTTTTTACTTTATTTTTCACAGATGGGAGGGTAAAACCTGTCTTTATTACTCCACCTTTGACTGGAGTGGCAGTTCACTTGCTTTCATGAGCAAGTCCAGAACCCCACATAGAGCCAGTGTAGATCATCCCGCCTTGATAAAACTTCTTTATTCACAGCAGGTTTCACTTTCTTGGTGTTGCCTCATTTTTCTGTTTAGTTAATAATGGACAAAAAGCAGTCCACAGGATCACTGCTGATGATCTTTTCTGTCTATTGTGACACCCTCCTGAAAAGACCAGAACTAGGCAGTAGCGTCTAAGTAATAAAACAGAGATGAAAGTGCCTTCAGTTAGATGAATCTGGCTTTCATTACTGCCTCTGCCACTGTCTCTACCAGCAAAACAGCAAGGGTGAGAGATGACATGTGTTAACAAAGAGATTTTTTATTTATACTATGCATATCTTCACATTCTGTTTCAAGGAAGATGCATTTTCTTGTAATTTAAAAAATAATTTGAAATAACAAAACAGCCAATGAAGAATATCTGATCCATGGGGCCCTCATAAATATTAATTGAGATAATATGCATGATCAGTAAAGTGGAGCTATAATTTGGACTATCATTCCACTATTCCATTAGTACAAAGCAGTCATACTCTAAACAGCCAGTTTGATTTCACAGATAATAAAAGTATGTCTTCTATAAATGATCCAGTTTGCTTTCTTTCCCTTCTAAAAAGCCCTGGGAATATTCCTCAGGGCCCAGTGGGGTTTTGCCAGAGGAGTTTGGAATTCCTTAAATGTGTATGAACATAGCCGTGCAGATTTCCACTGAATGACCTTTTATTAGCCAAACCTCCAAAATGCTGGTGAAGGGAGAATTTAGGCCAGCTTTAAAATGGATGAAGGCTTGGATTCATGATAGTAGCTAGTTGAGGAGAGATGAAGGGAGGAGGATCTAAAGCCTATTTAGAAAGAAAAAGAAACCAACTTGGTTATTAATATTTACTGCATGCATTTAATTTTGCACTAGGCACTATCTCCCACTCTTTGAGCTCCTAGGTCATCCCTCAGTTTTCTTCTCAAGCTTAAATCCTATCATAATATTTGAACAGGTATCACAAAAAAGAATGTCTGACACATTTATCACTCTTCCCTCCTCTTATGGACAAACACTGCTAATCTATCATGGTATTCTTTCTATCTGACCCTTAAAATGGCCTAGAAACTGTCATGAGTTGAAATAGCTATCCAGGCAGACAGAATATTCATTCAGTCATGTTTGGTATAAAATCTGAAAACTTGTTACCATCCTATGAAGATTTCAGCATTCATTTAGGAGATTCATCCAATAACTTAGCCCTGAAATTTCTAAAGCTCCTTATTTTAATGACCTCTTCTCCAGTTCAGCCCCTACTCTCACCCTAGAAATTGTCATGAGGTGAAATAGATGTCTTTTTTAATGACCTTCCAAGGGACAACCGTCAGTCTTTCTGAAGCTCTCATGACTCCACTTTTTCTGCCCTTAGCCTTGGACCATGGCATTTCCATTCTATCCAGAAGTTCCTTTCCTGGCTCTTCTTTCCAACACGGGACCCCATGGCGAGAGTCTAAGCCACTCTTCGCCAGCACCTTCAGATTCCTGGTGACTACTCATTTGCCCTGCCTCTTGCTATACCTACTTAGCAAAATATGGCACCTGATTTAGCACTGCAGTTTTCTTTTTCCTTCTCCAAGAAGTTAAGTGCTGGTGGAAAAAATCCTGCAACCACAATTTGTGGAACAGAAAACCCATGGCTTAGAACCTCAGTCAGGCTCTCAGTATTGCCCTTTTATTTTTTAAATTTTGTTGGGGTATAATTGATTTACAGTGTTGTGTTAGATGTACAGCAAAGTGAATAAGTTATACATCTTTCCCCTTACAGCCATTACAGAATATTGAGTAGAGTTCCCTGTGATATATCATATGTCCTTTTTAGTTATCTATTTTATATATAGCAGTGTATACGTGCCAATTCAGTCTCCCAATTTATCCTTCACACCCATACCCCTCAGGTAACCATAAAATTATCTCAGTGTTGCTCTTGACTTTGATCAGCTCCTTCCTCTATTGACCTCAATGGCTTTTCCAAATTTTCTTCGTTTTCTTTAAGGTCTTCTCAACCTCTCCATGCCTAGAAAACATTCGTGTCTGTTATTGAGAAAAATAAGAAAGCAGTATTTTTTTTTACCCCTTTCAGCTTTCTGAAATTTCCCTGCAAATATACCTAGTGGCTCAGAAGTTAAAGCATCTGCCTCCAGTGCGGGAGAACCTGGGTTCGATCTCTGGGTCGGGAAGATCCCCTGGAGAAGGAAATGGCAACCCACTCCAGTATTCTTGCCTGGAGAATCGCATGGACGGAGGAGCCTGGTAGGGTCACAAAGAGTCGGACACGACTGAGCGACTTCACTTCACTTTTCACTTATACCTATAGGAATGTCTGCTCCACCATCAATATGCAGACCATGATAAATGGCACTGTTCCATTTACATTTACTGTTATTAATCTCAAAGTATTGTGTCTGCCAGAGAACCCTTAAAGCCTTGCTGATTGAATCTGCCCACATTCTTACTACTAACTTCAGCTGGACTTGGATGGCTATCCAGAAACCGTGGTATCTGCCTAGGGCAGGTCCAACTGTCCCAGGTCTCCAAGGCTACTTTAGTATCTCCTACTGAGCAGAAGGGCAGGGGTAGGCTTTGATTCTCAGCTGATTCTTTGATCCTCTCCTTTCCATTCCTCTGGGCTTTCACCCTTATGCCCATCATTGAGGAAGTAATCCCTTCCCTGTTAATCCCAGTTACAGGCAGTCTTGCCGCCTATGGTTCATAGTGCTAGACCTAATCCATCAATTATCTTCCTTTCTTTGTGTCTTCACAAAGTCTCTGAAAGTCTTACAAATAAAATAGAAATGTAATTTTAGAAATAAAATGTAAAATTATAAAAATGTAAAATTTTACAATTGTAAAATTGTAAAAATGTAAACTTTCTGCCCAATTAAGCTACTTCATCATACCCTTTCCTTTCATCAGAGCGTATTTTGCAAGTTTTTACTATCAGCCTCCATTTCTTTAAAATCTGTTTTTCCCTAAACCTTAAAAAATGTGGCTACTTCTCACACATTTTTATGAAACTTCTTTCTCAAAAGTTAACAGTAAATAACCCACAAAGCCAAGATAGCTCTGCTATTATCCACCTAAACCCCACAAAGAAATATCTGTAAGTTTTTATCTTCCTCTTAAAAAAAAAAACTTTTAAACTTAAAAAAACTCTTAAATAGCATGTGCATACAATATGTACATACCACATAAATTACACAGCTTGATGAACTGATGCCCTGTAATCACTTGCCAGGGTAAGAAATTAATCAGAGTCAGCATCAGAGGAGTGGGCTGTGGCTGTTCCAATTTATATCCCACCCTCCAGAGACAGACACTATCTTGACTTTCATGTCGGTTACTTGCTGGCTCTTGCTTATTATTTCACCACTCATGTGCATCCCTGAGTAGTTTGTTTTGCCTGTTTTTGAAGTTTGTGTAAATGGAACCACACAGTATATACATCTTTGGATCTGGCTTCTTTTACTCAGCATATTTGTGAGATTTATCTGTTGCCTTGCATTTAGCTATAGTTCATTCATTTTTATTGCTCTTACAGTATCCCGCAACATATACTACAATGTATTTATCCACTCTACCATTGATGGCCTCTTGGGTTGTTTTCAGATAGAGGTAATAGATGGCTCAGACTGTAAAGAATTCACCTGCAGTGCAGGAGACCTGGGTTCAAGCCCTGGGTCAGGAGGATCCCCTGGAGAAGAAAAGGGCAACACACTCCAGTATTCTTGCCTGGAGAATCCCATGGACAGAGGACCCTGGTAGGTTATACTCTATGGGGTCACAAAGAGTGGGACATGACTGAGCGATTAACACTTCACTTTCAGTATGAATAATGCTGCTATGAACATCTTTGTATATGTGTTTGGATGTGTGTGCACACAATTCTTTGGGGAATATTTCGAAGAGTGAAATTTCTGAGTAAGAAAGTGCATGTATCTTTCATTTCAGTAAACAATGTCAAACTGTTCTCCAAAGTGTTTGTCCTACTTTATACTCCCATGAGCAATATATCAGTTCCCACAGTTTTAAATCCTCACCAAAACTTGGCATCATCAATTTTATTGATTTTCACTGAAAACTTAGATATACGCTTTTAATTTGCTTTTGCATAATCACTAATTCGGGACCTTGCACACATTTTTGGATATTTGGGTAACTTTTAAAAAGAAGTACCCTTTCAGATCTTTGCCTGTGTTTCCCCTGTGCTGTTGATACAACAGTTACACGTGTTACCAGTATTTTCTCTCTTCTATGCCTTACTTCTTTACTCTTTTAATGGTTACTTTTGAAAGACAGAGTTTTTATGTGAATGCTAGTGACTGTAATGGGTTTTTTTTTGTTTGTTTATTTAAAAGGGTTCTATATGAAGTTTTCATGGCTGCCAAGTGGTTAAGGCTTTGCCTTCCAATGCAGGGGACATGAGTTGATCCCTGGCCCAGGCGCTAATATCCCATATGCCTTGTGGCCAGAAAATCAAAAGATAAAACAGAAGCAATATTGCAACAAATTCAATGAAGATTTAAAATATGGTCCACATCAAAGAATTAAAATAAAAAGGTTATATGTATTTTACAAGGTGAGAAAGACTCGTTTCGAGGGTAAAAGTTACTATATTTTGAACCTTGTATATGAAATGTATACCAAAACAGTAGTCACTATCTTAATATTTATGTAAATGCTCACTAGATTCTAAATTTTTTGCACAGAAATGGAATTATACTTGTCTATGCCTTTTCTACAGTTCCTACCACTAATCTTTGCTTATAACATGCTCTCAGTAAACAGCTCAGTCCTGAGACAAGTATCTACAAACATCTTGTATGAGTATGTGCTCAGTTGCTAAGTTGTGTTTGACTCTTTGTGACTGCGTGGATTGTAGCTCACCAGGCTCCTCTGTCCATGGGATTTTCCAGGCAAGAATATTGGAGTGGGTTGCCGTTTCCTCCTCCAGGGGATCTTCCTGACCCAGGGATGGAACCCACATCTCCTGTATCTCCTTCATTGGCAGGAGGATTCTTTACCACTGGGAAGCTCCACAAACATCTTGATAACTATTAATTCAAAATCTGGTGCTCTGTGATAACCTAGAGGGGTGGGATGGGGTAGAAGGTGAGAGAGAGGTTCAAGAGGGAGGGGACATATGCCTGCTTATGGCTGACTCATGTTGATGTATGGCAGAAACCATAATATTGTAAAGCAATTATCCTCCAATAAAAAATTTTTGAACCTCATATTTTTAACTTGTCATCAAGCAAAATTATTCTTTATGGTGTTAACTCATTCAAGCCATAAACCACCTTTAACCAGCCAATGGGAGCTAGGTGGAAAAAAAGGGATGGGTCAAGGAGACTATTGACTCGTGTTCCTGCAAAGCTATCTGCTCATGAAGTGCAGGTTGGAAACACTCATTCCTGGGAGCTAGAGCTTCAGGCTGCAGTACTGTAGAGTCTCTACCTTCCGGTTAGAGCTATGGGTGAGAAAGAGAAGTGGCAGAGACAGTCAAACAGAGAAAACTCTTAAGAACAGGGATTCTAGAAACAATGAGAAGTTGAAAAGGCCAGGATGGAACCCAGGAAGCATAAGAAAAGAATGCCTTGGCAGAATGCTCTTGGAGAAACTGTATTTACACTTTTGCTCTGTGCCAGTCTGTCTGCCAGACACTTGGCACTCATTTCATCCGTTAATCCTCAAGATAAACTGATGAGGCCTGCACTATCATTTCCCCAACTTTATAGATCAGGAAATGAGCATTAAGGAAGTTCCATAATTGGTCCAAAATCACAAAACTGGCAAGTGAGAGCCTGACCCCAGAGTCTGAGTTTGAAGCCAGGGAGCCTGATCTCAGACAGGTTTGTGTGAACCTGTAAACAACACATGGGACCACTCCTTGGCTGGCCTCCTGGCCGCACACACTTGTTTTCATCTGTTTCAAACAGCTCCGGGGACTCTTACCAGGAAGGTAAACTCCAGTCACTCAAGATACAGAAATGAGCATGCCCGTGCTCACTCCAGGGCCACGGGGGCAAGAGGAGGAAGGAGAACAGGGTTGGGGTGTATTTTAGAGGCAGCCTAGAGTAAGTCATATTCACAGGGCCTTAAGAGACCTCCTAAGAGGTCTCTGAACATTAGTGGTTTCAACTCCAAATATTTTATAAACATGTATTGAGTGCCCAGCCTTGTGCTTAGTGGCGGTTTGCTCAGAATTTTCAAATTACCCCAAAGATTATTGCAGCTCGGATGAAGTAAAGATGCTATCACAGATGAGCATGATGTGTCGAATGTGTAAGAGAGAGGCCTGGGGTTGAATGGGCTAGGGTTTATAGGAGCCATTTAGCAAGCGATGAGGATGCTCTCCTCCTAGCAGCTGGTTCTACTGCCAACCTGTACATTCTCACTGAGAGCAAGCTTGGTGATGAATCAGTGACATGCATTTGTATGCCTTGTAAGAGCATGTATTTAGAACCTACCGGGTACCTAACACCATATGCAGATTTCAGCTGTTGATGATACAGCTGAGGAGACAGAAGATTTAGGTTTACAGAGCAGCATAAACATCTCAGATTCAAAATGGCACTAGCCATTCCCAAATGCTGTGACTCCCGCAGATAAGGCTTTTGTGTATTATGTAAAGGCATTGGGCAATGGAATATTGGTGTTCCCCCTACTCCCCATCCAAATCTCCCTTGTGTCCACAAAGCCAGATTAGAAGATATAAATCTGATTAAAGCATTCATTACTTTAGCGTTTTCAGTTCTATGTGACGCAGGATGGGCAAGCTAAAACTTAAGTGTTCTAGGAGTCTTGAGGGATTAAGAAATCAACAAACTTTGTCCTTGAGAACAAGGAGAATATGTTAGGGTTCCCATCACCTGGGGGAATGTCTGGCACTTAATATCACTTAATTTGTTGGTTGACGAATCAGCGCATAGTGATAGAGGAACATCAGCAGCTTAGTGAAAGCAGTGTGGTGATCAAGTAGAAGATGGGGAAAAGCTAGGTGGCAACTGTCAGGAGCTCCTGATACCCTGCAAGACCCCTGACTAACATAAGTTCAAATTAGGTTGAGTGGGCTCTGCCAGAAACCTCAAGCTGCTGCCTTCTTGTTGAAACAGGTGTCATCTCAGTCTCAGACTTTATCTGGAAAGCAGAAGAAGGAGATGTTTGCCTAGAGCCATTTTTAGAAAATGAGAGAGATTCATTCCTGCCTGTCACAGCTGTCTATTCAATTTGAACAAGCAAGACTCAGGAGCGAGCAAACCATTAATGTAAAAACATAAAAATCAATGTGAAATGTAAACCCCTGTGTGATGTTTTGAAAACACCATTTGGATGAGACTCAAAACTGGTTCATATAATCATTATTTTGTCGTCCGTTTTGCTTACTTATCTTACTTTCTACTTGGAGAAAGTACTGAAAAATCTACTACTCCTCAAAGATTTAGAAGGTAAATATGAAAAGGAATTTTGAATATAAAATAAGATATGACAAGGTATCTTTCCTCCTTTAGATGCAGAAGCAAATTTGCTTTGATATTTATAGATTCCCTAACCTGTGATTCATGTTCAAAGAGAAAGCAGCAGCCCACCAGGGATTTGCTCACATGAAAAGTGCACTTATTATATTAACTCAATTAGATCCACATTAGAATCTGTTCTCCATGTGGAAAAAAAAGAACAATAGAATATTAAATCACTGCAATTTCAGGTCCCAAACAGCATCCTGAGTTTCAGAATGACTCACAGGAATATAATGAACAACCCAAAGCTCTTGGATTAAGACAAAAATAAGATCTCCATAATTCTTTCCAGTTGGTAGGGTAGCAAGATTTTAGTTGTGGCCATAGAAATAACAACATATTGACTGAGATGTGTGTGACGTAGAGAACAAGTGGGGAAAATGGCCCACGATTCCTGAGTCAGTTGGAAAGAGGTTGTGACATATCACCAAGCAGAAGTGGGGATTTCAAATCATCAACAAATGTTACTGAATTCTTTTTCCTATTACTCGTTTTCTTCAGAATTTGTTGATAGCATTCGAATAACTACACACACACTGTCAATGGCAAATAATAAATCAATGTGGGGAGCAATGATAACTACTCATCCTTTGCAAAAGTAAGCAAGGTATACACATATATAGGGGCTTCCCTCGTAGCTCAATTAGTAAAGAATCCTCCTACAATGCAGAAAATGCGGGTTCAATCCCCCCACTGGGAGAATTCCCTGGGGAAAAGCGTGTTAACCCACTTCAGTATACTTGCCTAGAGAATCCCATGGACAGAGGAGCCTGGTGGGCTACAATTCATAAGGTCACAAAGAGTTGGACATGACTGAAGAAACTGAGCACATCCACACGTGCTCACACACGTATACGTGCTCTCTGCTCTACTCCTGAGCCTCCTGCATTTCAGGCGGATTCTTTAGTGCTGAGCCACCAGAAGACCTGCACATGTATAGATTTGTATGTATATTCATACACGCATATATGTATATATTACAAAAGTTGCCTTAAAGCTCAACATTCAAAAAACAATGATCATGGCATCCAGTCCCATCACTTCATGGGAAATAGATGGGGAAACAGTGGAAACAGTGTCAGACTTTATTTTGGGGGGCTCCAAAATCACTGCAGATGGTGACTGCAGCCATGAAATCAGAAGACGCTCACTCCTTGGAAGAAAAGTTATGACCAACCTAGATAGTCTATTCAAAAGCAGAGACATTACTTTGCCGACTAAGGTCCATCTAGTCAAGGCTATGGTTTTTCTCGTGGTCATGTATGGATGTGAGAGTTGGACTGTGAAGAAGGCTGAGTGCCGAAGAATTGATGCTTTTGAAGTGTGGTGTTGGAGAAGACTCTTGAGAGTCCCTTGGACTGCAAGGAGATCCAACCAGTCCATTCTAAAGGAGATCAGCCCTGGGATTTCTTTGGAAGGAATGATGCTAAAGCTGAAACTCCAGTACTTGGGCCATCTCATGCAAAGAGTTGACTCATTGGAAAAGACTCTGATGCTGGGAGGGATTGGGGGCAGGAGGAGAAGGGGACAACAGAGATGAGATGGCTGGATGGCATCACGGACTCGATGGACGTGAGTCTGAGTGAACTCTGGGAGATGGTAATGAACAGGGAGGTCTGGTGTGCTGCGATTCATGGGGTCGCAAAGAGTCGGACACGACTGAGCAACTGAACTGAACTGAACAATATATCATATACATAAAATATAAACACATATATCTGTGCATTTTTCTTATCGTTCCCTCTTCTGAATATACTATAGAGATAAATTGTCCTGGAGAGTCTCAGCACTCTGAAAAAATATACATACAGTGCCACAGTTATCATTTCATTCAACTTTTATTGTCTTCTTCCCATAAGAAACTTCTGGAGGAATTAGATATGCAAACTCCAAATACCAAGAAACTGCTAATCATAAATAAATGGCCACAATGAAAGCACTCTGCTGATGAACTCTGACTTTCTTGCCACCTTAAATGAAAACAAGAGAGTTGTGTTAATATGTTGGCTTTGCATTTTCTTCACAAATTAAAACTCTTCTCTTTTCTTGCCAGCAGATCTGAAACTTCTGCATGCCTAGTATCTAAATCAGTTTTCAGATTGAAATGAGTATAGACAAGCTCTGAGTCAGTTCTGTCCAGGTTAGAGCACACAAAACTGGTATTTTAGAGGGGTAAAACCTATAGGGTAAGAGACATAGACAGGTAGACTTCTCAGGCAATCCTTGCAAAAATGAATCCAGCCTAATTTACTTTGCTGCTGCTGCTGCTAAGTTGCTTCAGTTGTGTCCGACTCTGTGCGACCCCATAGACGGCAGTCCACCAGGCTCCCCCGTCCCTGGGATTCTCCAGGCAAGAACATTGGAGTGGGTTGCCATTTCCTTCTCCATAATTTACTTTAGAAGGCAATTTTTAAGACTCTACAGGAGCAAAGTGTCAGACTCAGTTTTCCCACTGTTGCCTGCCTATGTAAGAAAGTGGAAATTTCTATGTGTTTCTCCTCTAGCTCTCCAGAGAGGCTACAGACCATACAATCAAGGGACTCTAGAGTCAGATTGCTGGTCTTAGAATCCCAGCTCCTCGCCTTAGTAGCTCTGGGATCTTGGAAAGTCACTTAACGTCTCTGCACCTCGGTTTCTACATCTGTAAAGTGGGACACAAACATCCTGTCTTCTTCATGGATGTTATAAGTTGAATTGGGTCCCTTCAAAATTCATATGATAAAGTCCTAGCCGCCCCCACAAGTATGTGACTTTATTTGGAAATGGGGTCACTGCAGAAGCAATTAGTTAAGATAGTGTCACACTAGAGGAGAGTCAGCCCCTAATCCAAAACGACGAATGTCCTTATGGAAAGAACACCATGTGAAAAGAAAGATATACAGAGGGGGAACGCTGTGAGGAGACAAAGGGAAAGAAGACAGCCATGCGTGAACCAAGGAGCGAGACCTGGAACAGAGCCTCCCTCACAGTCCTAGAAGGGACCAACCTTACTGACACTTTAATTTAGGACTTTGAGCCCCCAGAACTGTGAGATAATAAATTTTTGTCATCTAAACCACTTTGGTTGTGGTATTTTGTTATAGCACGTGTGCATGCTAAGTCACAAGCTCTAGCAAAAGGATACGATGGGATATCCGTCAGGACTCAGTGAGTTGCTACTCATAAAACTTTCAGTGATTTCTGGCTCTGGATGAGAAGCAGACATCGGAAAGCTGTTGTTGTTACTGACGCTGTCATTGTCAGCACACTAGACTGCTGGCCAGCGGAGTAACAAGATGCTCAACTGGATCTTCCAGGTACAAACCCCACATTTAGGCCCAAAGTAGTTTCAGGATGTTCCCTGATGCTCTTTTAATCAGAGAACCTCCTTGATCCAGTCCTTCTCACAGCTTTGTGGTTCATTTAGTTTATTTAAAAAATCAATTCATGATTGCTAAAGAAAACCTTAGTTTTCAGAAAGAATAAAAACATAAAAATAATCTCCTCTAATTGCTCACTTCTTCAGTTCAGTTCAGTCGCTCAGTCGTGTCCGACTCTGCGACCCCATGAATCACAGCACGCCAGGCCTCCCTGTCCATCACCAACTCCCGGAGTTCACTCAGACTCGCGTCCATCGAGTCAGTGATGCCATCCAGCCATCTCATCCTCTGTCCTCTCCTTCTCCTCCTGCCCTCAATCCCTCCCAGCATCAGAGTCTTTTCCAATGAGTCAACTCTTCGCATGAGGTGGCCAAAGTACTGGAGTTTCAGCTTTAGCATCATTCCCTCCAAAGAAATCCCAGGGCTGATCTCCTTCAGAGGCAACTGAAAAACCTATTAAAAAGCAGAGACATCACTTTGCCGACAAAGATCCGTAGAGTCAAAACTCTGGTTTTTCCAGGAGTCACGTACAAATGTGAGCTGCTGCTGCTGTAGTTAGGTCACTTCAGTCGTGTCTGACTGTGCGACCCCATAGACGGCAGCCCACTAGACTCCCCCATCCCTGGGATTCTCCAGGCAAGAATACTGGAGTGGGTTGCCATTTCCTTCTCCAATGCATGAAAATGAAAAGTGAAAGTAAAGTTGCTCAGTAGTGCAGAACTCTTAGCGACTCCATAGACTGCAGCCTACCAGGCTCCTTCGTCCTTGGGATTTTCCAGGCAAGAGTACTGGAGTGTGTTGCCATTGCCTTCACCACAGATGTGAGAGTAGGACCATAAAGAAGGCTGAACACCAAAGAACTGATGCTTTCAAACTGTGGTGATAGAGAAGACTCTTGAGCCTCCCTTGGACAGAAAGGAGACCAAATCAGTCAGTCTTAAAGGAAATAACACCTGAATGAATATACACTGGAAGGGTTGATGCTGAAGCTGAAGCTCCAATACTTTGGCCACCTGATGCAAATAGCCAACTCATTGGATAAGACCCTGATGCTGGGAATAATTGAGAGCTAGCAGGAGGAGAAGGAAGCAACAGAAAATGAGATGCTCAGGTGGCATCCCTATTCAATGTACATGAGTTTGAGCAAACTCTGGGAGATAGTGAAGGGCAGGGAAGCCTGGCATGCTGCAGTCCATGGGGTTGCCAAGAATCAGACATGACTTACTGACTGAAAAGCAACAACTGAGGGAACTAATTTTGCCATATTTCTTTCCAACTTTTTTTGGTGCTATTCTTATATGATCAGCTTTATTCTCTACATTCATGCACCATGGTGCTCTGTTCTGGGGTCAACATTATAAGTATTTTTCATGCCATTCATAAGAATAATTTTTAATACCCACATAACAGCTCATCTTATATGCAGTTTTTAGCTTCCTTCTATCCACGGGGTTGCCAAGAATCAGACATGACTTACTGACTGAAAAGCAACAACTGAGGGAACTAATTTTGCCATATTTCTTTCCAACTTTTTTTGGTGCTATTCTTATATGATCAGCTTTATTCTCTACATTCATGCACCATGGTGCTCTGTTCTGGGGTCAACATTAT
The DNA here is from genome assembly GCA_006408675.1 of Madoqua kirkii. Classification (NCBI taxonomy): domain Eukaryota; kingdom Metazoa; phylum Chordata; class Mammalia; order Artiodactyla; family Bovidae; genus Madoqua; species Madoqua kirkii. Next base: position 25,195 of record SJYC01107368.1, on the reverse strand, counting down.
AAGTATTTTTCATGCCATTCATAAGAATAATTTTTAATACCCACATAACAGCTCATCTTATATGCAGTTTTTAGCTTCCTTCTATTGTTGTTCATTTGTCAAGTGTTTTTAACTTCCAAACTGCTTTGTTTTTGTGCCTGAAGTTAATGTCTTGAAAATCCATTTTTTGCTCACTTCTCACTTTCTTTTTCTTCCCCTTCTCATTCCGCTTCTCCTACTCTCAGCTTTTAAAATGTACATTTATAAGGTCTTTTCATTAATACCACTTTTGCACTTAAAAAGTGTTTCCTCACATTCTTCATCTTGTTTGGCATTCACAGAAATCCTCAGGGACAAGCAGGGGAAATAGAAACTAAAATTCAAAGAAGTGATTTGTCCAAAGTCGCTTAACTCAGAAGACTCTTCATTCAATGTTTACTTGACACTGCTCTGTATGATGGTTCTTTTGGACACCTGTTTTAAAATGGTACATGAAACACACCTAGGTTTAGAAAAACAGCTTTTCACCATTCATTTGTATTAAATGGCTCATGCATCTCTCAGCAATGCACTCACTCACAGGTTCTTCCAAGAGTTTTAAAAGCAGTGAAAAACAAAACAATTGGCGTAGATGAAAGTTAACAGATGCCTTGCATGTGTGCTAAGCGGCTTCAGTCAATATGGCTCATGCATCTCTCAGCAATGCACTCACTCACAGGTTCTTCCAAGAGTTTTAAAAGCAGTGAAAAACAAAACAATTGGCGTAGATGAAAGTTAACAGATGCCTTGCATGTGTGCTAAGCGGCTTCAGTCAAGTCCAATTCTTTGTGACCCTATGGACTGTAGCCTGCCAGGCTCCTCTGTCCATGGGATTCCCCAGGCAAGAATATTGGAGTGGGTTGCCGTGCCCTCCTCAAGGGGATCTCCCTGACTCAGGAATCGAACCTGAGTCTCTTAAGGCTCCTGCATTGGTAGGCGTGTTCTTTACCACTAGCTCCAATTGGGAAGCCCAACAAAGGACTCAAAAAGGGCATAAAGTAGTTACATGTGGTCGTTCAAACCTTATCAGCAAGTGTTATATTGGTCTCAACATATAATTTCCCAACCTGCTTTGAATTGATAGCCACACTTTTTAAAACAAGCAAATATTAATTTGTTAGTGAGTACTGAGGACTGTCTCCCGTGACCTCCAACTATATTAAGTTCTTTCCCTGAAGGGAAATATTATCCCCCATAATCATCCCTTTAGCTCTTTTTCCAGGTTTAAAGAGCAGATTTGTTCAATAATGAGGTCAGAGTTCCCCACTTTGTGCAAGTCATCTGGGGACCAGGGCTTCCTGAGGAATGTGAAGATAACAGATTACCTGGGAATTCTTCCTTTCTCAGATGGTCTCTCCAAGACAATACCATCCCTGGATCTTCTTTTTGTCAAACTGAAAAATGAAACATCTTACCCTTTGTATAATTGAAAATTAAACCTCTGCAGCTTCACTTTGATTTTATCAGTTTTTCAGGACAACATTTTCAAAGCCACAAATTATTTCAGTAGCTGTAATAATGCTAATATTTTCTGATAGTAATAGCAAACACATGCGTGGTATTTGTCACGTACACTTTGCTGAGCAGTTTTCATTAGTTTGTTTAATCTTACAGCATCTTATAAGATAGATTCAATTATTGTCCCAATTTACAGATTGGCAAGCCAGGGCACAGGGTAATTTGCCTTGCCCTAAATTACACATACAGTGAGAGCCTGATGGGGAATTTGAAAGGACAGTACAGCCCCAGTTTGTACTCTTACTCTGCATTATGAAGACCTCTCAAAGACTTCAACACATATTTAATTTTCACATGGTATAAAATACAGTTTGCTGGTGGCTCTGACTATAAACAATCTGCCCTCATTGGGGGAAACTGGGTTGGGAAGATCCCCTGGGGAAGAGAACTGCACCCCAAGCCAGTACTCCTGCCTGGAGAATTCCATGGACAGAGGAGCCTAGGGAGCTACATACAGTCCATGGGGTCGCAAAGAATTGGACACGATTGAGTGACTAACACACACACATATAAAGTTTATTGTTACCGCCACTTTACAGATGAGGAAAACAAAGCTCACTGGGGTTCAGCATCTTGTCCAGATCCCACACTGATAAGCTCAGAGAGAAACAGTTTTGCCTTCCTATTTCTCTGGTATGTGCAGAGAATGACCTGAATACTGATCATAGGATCTTCCTAGAAATAAAGTGTCGCAGTCAATAAATAAAGTTTAAATAAAGCTGCTGTTGCAGTCCACTGTGCTGCTGCATTTCTCCTCAGGAAAATAGCTTTTAGCACCAGCACACAAAGCTAAGTATGTCACCATGGAGCTGAAAAGCAAGAGAAACTGATGACCACCTGCAAACAGACACCGGAGAGAAATGCCCTAGGGATGGGCTGTTATTTTCACATTAGGTAGAAAAACAGAGGTGGGAGGCAGCATTCCAAGAGATTCTTTGTCCTTGACCTTAGGCAGGAAGTAAAAATCACTCTAACCACTTAGTAAAAGGTATTCTTCAATCTGGATTATATGAGGATCTTTTCTACTTTTATCTAGTTTGTTTCACTTTTTCCATTTCATATTCAGTGCTCCCATTTCATTTATATTTTCCAGTTTCATCTCTCTTTTTTAAAATGTTCTTTCTCACACCTTTATCAAGTGTAGTAGTAAATCTTTTGTACACATATATGTAAGTAATATGTATAATATATATATTTTAGAAAACATGACTTTTTGCCTAAAACTTTATGATATTTTGATTCTACTTGCTTGGCTTAGTATGAATAGAATGCTAGATTTTTAATTAAGAAAATAGATATGCGGCAAGCAACAAAGGCTTGCTATAAAGCAAAGGAACTGTAGTCAATATCTTATAATAATCTATCAGTTCAGTTCAGTTGCTCAGTCATGTCCGACTCTTTGTGACCCCATGGACTGCAGCACACCAGGCCTCCCTATCCATCACCAACTCCCAGAGTTTACTCAAACTCGTGTCCATTGAGTCAGTAATGCCACCCAACCACCTCAACCTCAGTCATCCCCTTCTCCTCCTGCCTTCAATCTTTCCCAGCATCAGGGACTTTTTAAATGAATCAGTTCTTTGCATCAGGTAGCCAAAGTATTGGAGTTTCAGCTTCAACATCAGTCCTTCCAATGAATATTCAGGACTGATTTCCTTTAGGATGGACTGGTTGGATCTCCTTGCACATCGAGATATAGAAAATAATTTCAAAAATAGTATATGTATAACAGAATCACACACACAAAAAAGAATTCTACTTTTTGAAACGGAGTAATGTTTATCTTTTTGCCAATTTTCCTAAGTGTCCTACGGGCATCTAATAACATATGAGATACAAAATTTTAAATATATTTGTGTAGTATATAAGATTAATGTAAATTACTTAAACATAGGAGAGAGAGTGAGAGTGAAGTCGCTCAGTCGTGTCGGACTCTTTGCGACCCCATGGACTCTAACTTATCAGGCTCATATGTCCATGGGATTTTCCAGGCAATAGTACTGGAGTGGATTGCCGTTTCCTTCTCCAGCGGATCTTCCCAACCCAAGGATCGAACCCAGATCTCCCGCATTGAAGCAATTAAACATAAATCTATCGTATTTTTTTGGAAAAGTATTCTTCAAAGAGGCCCAGACTTACATGGCTTTTTCAACAAGCATATTGCCCTTGTAGAAACCATTTGGGGGGGGGGGGGCAGGGCTTCCAAATCATGTTAAGCTTGGCTATTAGTGAAATGGGGAGCTTCACTGGGGACGTAGTGAGCCCACCAAAGGAAATGAGAGCTGTGAATTGAGGCGCAATGACAGCATGGAGCTGCTGGTAAAGGAAAATGCTATTTGTGAAGTTGTGGGGCTGGGGAAAGAGGTGCAGATGAAGAGGACAAGAGGGAGGGCAACTCCTGAGCTTGGTAGCAGGAAAATGAGATTCTTAAGCACAGCGGGATTTTTTTTAAAAAATACAACTTTACAGAGTGGGGTTACAGATTATTTTTCAATTAATATCAGGGAAGGTTTTATGTGGCAGCAACTTCTCAGTCACAGCTGGAATCACATTTTTTCAGAAGCACAGTGCCTTGGGTTGTTGCGTTGCACCCTAGGAGGTGTTGTTGAAGATAACATGCTACATTTCTTTGTGAGCTCACTGGCACTGCAGGTACCTGGGCATGCAGTGTAGGACCATCCGTTCTAATAAAACAAGCAGGTAATTATGAATCCAATCCTGCAATTTCCTTTCTGTAAGTTTTCCTCCCAAGATGTCCCAGTAAATCGTACTTGCCATTCCAAGGATGCAGGAACCATCCCTAGCCAGAAATATTGACCCTTCAACATTTCACAACTGAGTCATGTCCCATTCCTCACACTGGTTATGTGCTCCCATCGCAGTGTTCTGTCATGGGGTCCATCTGGGGCTACTCATTGAACACAGATAGAATGAAAGATAATGCCATACAAAACTTTAAGGTGAATGTACATCCTTGGGTTCTTGTAAAGAAGCAGCAGGATAACAAGCAGAGCATCTTCCATTGTGCACAGATTACCCTCCAGATCATCTGGAACCTGATATAAAGTCTTAATTGGTTGTAGAGATCTTTGTTTCTATTTCAGCTAACCCACTGTTTCTACTCTTACAGGGTCTAGTTGGCTGCTTAACAGGTGTAATTGAATGATAACCACAGAATGAGAAAGCCAGAAATCTGATTTGAGTTCCCTGAATGAGGCACCAGCCATGTAAATTGCAAGGTTTAAGTTTCTGATTTTTAGAAACACAGTGAGTCCAGGGGTGTAAGCCAGAAAGCCGAGTCTCATTGAATTATAGCACTCAAAGCAACTGAGGTCCTTTTATATCCATCCTTAATTTTGAACTTGACCTTCAAAGCAGCCAAGGAGATAGTTCCATCCATTTCACAAACTTTATCCTCTTCTCTGGGGAAATTCTTCTTTATGTAAAATCTAAAATGCCAACTCTCTCCCTTTCTCTCATCTCATTCTTCTTGTCCCTTCTCCTGTTTCTTATATTTTCTTTTTAATTTTGTTTTTCTTAACCTGACTATATCCAACATCTTGATACTCTTTAATATGTAGATCTACCCCTCGTTAATAATTTGATATTATCTTCTATATACACTAGGGGCTCCTGGTGGCTCAGAGGTTAAAGTGTCTGCCTGGAATGTGGGAGACCCGGGTTCGATTCCTGGGTTGGGAACATCCCCTGGAGAAGGAAATGGCAACCCACTCCAATACTCTTGCCTGAAGAATCCCATGGAGGGAGGAGCCTGGTAGGCTACAGTTCATGGGGTCGCAAAGAGTCGGACACAACTGAGCCACTTCACTTCACTTCACTTCACTTCTATATACACTACAGAAGCTTAATATGTATTCATTTCTTCATTTTTGGTCCCATCCTGGATTATGCAAATTGCTATTGACCCTTATTCAAACCACAACTGTTTTCTATTATTCTCTCATTTCATAGCTTGTAGTCTGGGAAGTTGCATTAGGTATTGTTTCCAGTGTCAATTAAACTTTTTTCTGATTTCTTTATGGTCACCTATTTCAAACGGTGAGGAACACAGTTGGTTTATTCTGGCATTAACAAACTTAGGATGTCACTTTCAATTTGTTTATTTAAATATTTACATTTTTAAAGATGCTAGAACCAATACTTTCTCCAAGGATAGGCATATGCCCCTTGAAGCTTAATATAGGTCCCAACACTATTATTTTTGCAGGAAACAGCATGTGAAGTGTCACAATAAGGGTGAAATAAAATTTTTTAAGCAAGCTAAGGAACCATAAAGCAAGGAAGAACTGCGCTGCAGATAAGTTAACACATGAATCGTGTTTTAAGGAACATGTAGGGAAAGGTATGAATGGTCTTAGAATTTACTGTGAATGTCAGCTGTCATCTCATTATACTCTAATAGTTGACCTTCGAAAAAGAACAATTGTACAGAAAGAAAACAAGAGATAAGAGAGCATTATCTTCTTAACTATTGTGTGTTTCATCAGGGATAATAGCTACTAATAATATGTCATGTATTTGACAATTGCTGAGAGAGTAGATCTTAAAAGTTCTTATCACAAGAAAAAAAATATAACTATATGAGGTGATGGGTGATGACAAAACACGGTGGCAATCATTTTGCAATATATATCCGTCATCACATTGCACACCTAAAACTAATACATGTCACTTATATCTCAATAAAACTGAAAAAAATAGCTAACGTTTATTGAGAACTTGCTGTATGCTATGCGCTGTGCTAACTGCTTTACATTCACAAATCAATGATTACAATAAACTTAAGTCCTAGGCATTTTATCTCCTTTTTATGAGTAAGATAACAACTTCATCAAGGTCGCAGTTAATAAGTGGTCAGGCCTGGATGCAGCCTCAGGTACGCTTGACTCCAAAGCACATGCATTTCACCACCAGGCTTTTAACTCATATGATTTATGGCCAGTGAAATCTTTAAGAAACAAATACCAACCTACTTCAAAGAGGCCTTTCCCAAAGAAAACGAACCTAAGCTAAGCAGCTATCCTGTGCATCCTAACAGTTCAGTGGGCATCCTGCCTCTTGCCTACCTAGGTGTCAGCCTAGTGAAGCCTACCATAAGCCCAGCATGCAGACTCACATCACGTGATCACTTCCCACCAGCCCAGCCTGCCCCTTAGCCATCAAAGGCACAGGCTTCTTCACCTGCTTCATGGTCACTCACTTGCCTGGAGTCCCACTCACAACCCTCAGTGTTCAGGCCACCTGAGGTTTCTACCTGCTGGGCCCCAGGAAATTCCTCCCAACATTGATGACAGTATCCTCAGGGAAGGGGATTCATGGTTGCTGAGCTCTGTCTATGCACCAAGAAACTTTCTAGACAGATTGTCTAGGTAATATAATATATTAACAGTTTAATAGCTTGGTGGGTTATAGGCCATGGGGTCGCAAAGAATCAGACTATGACTGAGTGTGTGCACACACATACAAAGCACAGAAAGAGGGCTTCCCTGCTGGCTCAGTGGTAAAGAATCCGCCTGCCAAGCAGGAGACTCGGGCTATATCCCTGGGTCAGGAAGATCTCCCGGAGAAGGCAAAGGCAACCCACTCCAGTAAGCTAGCCTGGAAAATCCCATGGAGAGAGGAGCATGGCAGGATACAGTCCAATGGGGTCGCTAAGAGTCAGACACAGACTTAGCAACAAAGGCCCGGAAAAGCACAGGCTTCAGGGTCAGATGTGGGTTTAGATCTAGGCTTTGCTACTTTCTAACTGTAAGACCTTGAATAAATTAACTAATCTGAATCTTAATGTAAAACGAGGATAAGGGGGTTATTTGAGGAACAAATGAAATGATATTAAAAAAAGCCCTTCACAACTGCCCAGCCCAGAATAGGTAACTGCTGAAAATGCAGGATTGAAAAATCAGCTAAAACTGAGATTTAAAAGACTTTTACTACAACACCAAGAGTGAATTGTTATATAAACTATGGACTCTCCTTGATAAGGATGTGTCAACGCAGGTTCAACAACCGTAACTAATGGAGCACTCTGGTGGAGATGTTGATCTTGGGGGAGGCTAGGGATGTGTGGAGATAGGGGATATGCGGGGAATCTCTGTACCTTCTGCTCCATTTTGCTGTCGACTTAAAACTACTGTAAAAAATAAAGTCTTAGCCGAAACCAAAAAGTCTTTCAGACCCCAGATCTACCTGCAAAGAAGATCTCAGTCATACCTGTTTTTGGTTCTGGTCAGTCTCGTGGCTCAGAGGTTAAAGCGTCTGCTTGCAGTGCAGGAGACAAGGTTTGATCCCTGGGTTGGGAAGATCCCCTGGAGAAGGAAATGGCAACCCACTCCAGTATTCTTGCCTGGAAAATCCCATGAACAGAGGAGCCTGGAGGCTAAAGTCCATGGGGTCACAAAAAGTTGGACTCGATGGAGCAACTAACACTAGAGAACATTATAAATTGTATAAATAAAGTTTAGTTTGTAGCTTGTGTCTCTATATAGGAAAACTGTATTGAACCTTCACTATTTATTTTTTTACAGACGTTAGATACTCCCCCCCACTTAAAAATATGAGTATTTTCATGTAACATGTTATCACATATTGTTTTCTGCTGGCCGATGGAAGACAAGAATGATATAAGCATTGGTTCCCCAACCTGGGGAGGGTGTGGCGTAGACATCAAAACTTTAAAAAAAATCTCCTCCAGGGATTCTAAAAATTAGCAGCCAAGTTTGAGAACCACTGGTACAGGGAGGGCTTGGTGATAGCCCTGGTACTTGCCTCCTGAATGGCCTGGGTAAGTCACACCATTTTTCTGAGGCTTCATTCTTTTATCTGTAAGTTGGGATAAAAGTAACTACATGCAGGGTTGCTGCAAGATTCCATATGTGTCAAATATCAGTTAAACAGCAATTTCAATATATAACAGCTATTTATAGCAGTTTCACTGAATGATTCCAAATCATTTTATTTGATGTCACCTCTTTTAAATGTACAATCTGATGAGTTTTAACAAGTATATATAGCCTTGTAACCACCCCTCAATCATGACTTAGGTAGTCCTTGCTTTCCACAGTAATATGGAACTAAAAAATGACTGTGCAAAGTAATCTGAATAAAAAAATAGGGAAGCTTTTGATTACCCAATTATCCTTCAGAAATGTTTGCAAAATATTTTTTAAAAACTATCTTGCTATCAGTTATAAATGAATAGAGAAATTTTTAAAAAAAAACTGTAAAAGAAATGCTTTGTACTCTGTAATTTTAAATATCTGAGAAATTGGGAACTAAGGTATTTATTTACTCTTAAAAAGCTTATCAAGAGTAGTTTGACCAGCACTTACCCTTTTCTTGTGCAGTTTAATGCAGAGTGAGCATCTTTTCTACACCTTGGCACGTCGTGCTCCTTTCTAAGTCTGGATCAGCTTCCAGTGTTGAATCTTCCCCATTTTCAGTGTCACGCAGCTCATGAACCATCTCTCTGAGAGTGACGGGGTTGATGTGGGGTTTTTTCCTTACCACTGTCACGCCTCTCCATCCTTTTCATCACAGCCATTTTCCTCATTTATGTACACAGTGAGTTCGCCTTCACTGAGTTTCTCCACTGTTCATCTAGAATCTCTTAAGTGGTGGCCATGTCAGCATTCCCATGTTTGCCTATTTCTTTTATAACTTGATTTTCATTCGATTTGAATTTCACTTCCAACATTATCATTTTTCATTTATCTGCTGCACTTTCATCTTTGTTGGCCAGTTCCTTCTCTCCATCATCCGCTTTTGTAAATATCACATGAGTTATCACTGGGAGACAAGGCAGGAACACAAAGGTGTCTATGAACTAGAGAGTAGTCAGTGACCAGCAATCAACAGACTGAAAGAAGTGATGTGGTCCATCACTGATCAAGATGCATTCCTGCTTCTCACATCATGGTCTGTGGACTGAGGAGCTAGCTGCAAAATTTTTAACTTAAGCACTTAGAGTTAAGAGGCTGAAATTTGAACTCTGTTGGTGGAGTTGCTGTTCAGCCACTCAATGGTGTCCAACTCTTTTGTGACCCCATGGACTATAGCCTGCCAGGCTCCTCTGTCCATGTGATAGTCCAGTTGATGTGTCAACGCAGGTTCAACAACCGTAACTAATGGAGCACTCTGGTGGAGATGTTGATCTTGGGGGAGGCTAGGGATGTGTGGAGATAGGGGATATGCGGGGAATCTCTGTACCTTCTGCTCCATTTTGCTGTCGACTTAAAACTACTGTAAAAAATAAAGTCTTAGCCGAAACCAAAAAGTCTTTCAGACCCCAGATCTACCTGCAAAGAAGATCTCAGTCATACCTGTTTTTGGTTCTGGTCAGTCTCGTGGCTCAGAGGTTAAAGCGTCTGCTTGCAGTGCAGGAGACAAGGTTTGATCCCTGGGTTGGGAAGATCCCCTGGAGAAGGAAATGGCAACCCACTCCAGTATTCTTGCCTGGAAAATCCCATGAACAGAGGAGCCTGGAGGCTAAAGTCCATGGGGTCACAAAAAGTTGGACTCGATGGAGCAACTAACACTAGAGAACATTATAAATTGTATAAATAAAGTTTAGTTTGTAGCTTGTGTCTCTATATAGGAAAACTGTATTGAACCTTCACTATTTATTTTTTTACAGACGTTAGATACTCCCCCCCACTTAAAAATATGAGTATTTTCATGTAACATGTTATCACATATTGTTTTCTGCTGGCCGATGGAAGACAAGAATGATATAAGCATTGGTTCCCCAACCTGGGGAGGGTGTGGCGTAGACATCAAAACTTTAAAAAAAATCTCCTCCAGGGATTCTAAAAATTAGCAGCCAAGTTTGAGAACCACTGGTACAGGGAGGGCTTGGTGATAGCCCTGGTACTTGCCTCCTGAATGGCCTGGGTAAGTCACACCATTTTTCTGAGGCTTCATTCTTTTATCTGTAAGTTGGGATAAAAGTAACTACATGCAGGGTTGCTGCAAGATTCCATATGTGTCAAATATCAGTTAAACAGCAATTTCAATATATAACAGCTATTTATAGCAGTTTCACTGAATGATTCCAAATCATTTTATTTGATGTCACCTCTTTTAAATGTACAATCTGATGAGTTTTAACAAGTATATATAGCCTTGTAACCACCCCTCAATCATGACTTAGGTAGTCCTTGCTTTCCACAGTAATATGGAACTAAAAAATGACTGTGCAAAGTAATCTGAATAAAAAAATAGGGAAGCTTTTGATTATCCCAATTATCCTTCAGAAATGTTTGCAAAATATTTTTTAAAAACTATCTTGCTATCAGTTATAAATGAATAGAGAAATTTTTAAAAAAAAACTGTAAAAGAAATGCTTTGTACTCTGTAATTTTAAATATCTGAGAAATTGGGAACTAAGGTATTTATTTACTCTTAAAAAGCTTATCAAGAGTAGTTTGACCAGCACTTACCCTTTTCTTGTGCAGTTTAATGCAGAGTGAGCATCTTTTCTACACCTTGGCACGTCGTGCTCCTTTCTAAGTCTGGATCAGCTTCCAGTGTTGAATCTTCCCCATTTTCAGTGTCACGCAGCTCATGAACCATCTCTCTGAGAGTGACGGGGTTGATGTGGGGTTTTTTCCTTACCACTGTCACGCCTCTCCATCCTTTTCATCACAGCCATTTTCCTCATTTATGTACACAGTGAGTTCGCCTTCACTGAGTTTCTCCACTGTTCATCTAGAATCTCTTAAGTGGTGGCCATGTCAGCATTCCCATGTTTGCCTATTTCTTTTATAACTTGATTTTCATTCGATTTGAATTTCACTTCCAACATTATCATTTTTCATTTATCTGCTGCACTTTCATCTTTGTTGGCCAGTTCCTTCTCTCCATCATCCGCTTTTGTAAATATCACATGAGTTATCACTGGGAGACAAGGCAGGAACACAAAGGTGTCTATGAACTAGAGAGTAGTCAGTGACCAGCAATCAACAGACTGAAAGAAGTGATGTGGTCCATCACTGATCAAGATGCATTCCTGCTTCTCACATCATGGTCTGTGGACTGAGGAGCTAGCTGCAAAATTTTTAACTTAAGCACTTAGAGTTAAGAGGCTGAAATTTGAACTCTGTTGGTGGAGTTGCTGTTCAGCCACTCAATGGTGTCCAACTCTTTTGTGACCCCATGGACTATAGCCTGCCAGGCTCCTCTGTCCATGTGATAGTCCAGTCAAGAATACTGGAGTGGGTTGCCATTTCCTTTTCCAGAGGATCTTCCCAACCCAGGGATCAAAACTGCATCTCCTGCTTTGCCAGGCAGATTCTTTACCACTGAGCCACCTGGGAAGCTAATGGAGTCTGGTGTTTTTTAACTAAATGGTGATCACTGAAAGCACACACAGTGAGGACTGCCTGTATTGAACATTTCCAACCCCCGCCTCCCAGGTAGCTCCCTGATACCTATCTGTAGTTCATGCCCACCCCAACCCCTAGGTCCCGGCAAACACTGATCTGCTCTCTGTCACTATAGTTTTGCCTCTTCTAGAATTTCACATAAATAGAGTCAAACCATCTGAAGTTTATCATGTCTGGCTTCTTTCACTTAGCATGATGTTTCTGAAATTCATTTATGTTGCTACATGTATATGATGGCTATTTTTCTTTCTTTTCTCTTCGACTACTAAACCAATCTTTCACCTTCAGTGACTATACAGTGAAACAAAATAAAGAGATGAATGAACCTGCTTTGACTTCAGCCTCCTCTTTGTAAACGAATTTTTTGAAACAGTCACTCCCTTATGTTTTCTACTTCACCCCTTCCTCAACCCACACTGGAGTTTCAGGCCTGCCAGATCTGCAAAACTGCCTGTAAAGAAGGCCACAGCTCTCTTTCTGCTGCTCTTCACCTGCATCCTTCTTACCTTTTTAGCCACACTTGATACTGTTACGCACTCCTCCTCCAAAATCTCGCGATCTCTTCCCTCTTTGACTCAGCCTTCTCTGTCTACTGTGTGGGCCCCTTCCTCCAACATGAGCTCCCAATGTGTTATTCTTCACTTGCATCCCCTCCCCAGATAATCTCAACTGTCCCCATAGTTTCTCTAGCTCTAATCTCTTTCCTAAATTTCAGACAAATATATGCTACTGTCTAATAAACATCTGAATCTGAATGTCCCATAGATACGTTTGAATCATTTATTCAAAATTAAATCCATCATTTCAATGCCTCCTCCTTCTCCTGCTTCCCCCCAAAAAAACTGTTCCTGCGTCTGTGTTTCCAATTTAAGTGGATGGTTTCAGTATCAACCATTTATCCAAACCAGAAACGCAGCTTCCTCCCTCTCCCATCCTCCCAGCCCCCCACATCCAATAGAACACTGAGAATAGTCAATGCCAGCTCTCAGCCTGTATGCTCCTCTCCATTCCCACTCCCACGAGTATCTTCCAGCCACCATTGCATCTCCCCACCATCACTTTGATGCCTTGTAGTGTTTTGATCTCTGTGTGATTTTTCTAAAACACAATCTGATCTTCTATCTTCCTGTTTAAAACTATTTAGTGTGTCTCCATCCCAAGAAAAAAAGAAAGCTTTCCATACCCCCAGTCCCAGCTCACCACCCAGACTTTACAAAAAATCAATATAATTTGTGTCATCACGTGGGGGAGCTCATCTGACCCTTTGTCCCTTGTTTCTAAACAGTAGAAACTAGGAACGTAATGAAGTGACAGGTCCTTGGCACTGGCTCAGTCTTGGCAGAGAGCTGAGTTGCAGTTTGTTCTCTGCTTGGGAGGGCAGGGTGGGGTCCCCAGCCAGGAGGCAGAGGAGCCGGGGTAGGCAGTGACACACCTTCCAAGGGAAGAGAAACAAGGGGAAGAGGAGAGGAACTCGGAGGCTACTTCTGGAAGTATGGGTCTCCAGTGAACAGACAGCCTTCCTTGCTCTGTTCTGTTCCCCCCAAGAATCCTGCATCCTAATAGATCAGAATGCTCCTAGTGAGGACAGAAGCATCCCTGAAACTCAGAATTCTTCTCATCACAGTTCAGAACATCCTGTTAATCAGCCAGTTTGGGTTTGGGCGAGGACTACGAGAGCCCATGAGTGAGATGCCTGTTCCTTCCCATGGCCTGGATCCAAACAAGCACAGGATATCTGAACTCGAGCTGGGACCATGGGGTTCAGTTTACCACTGGGTATTTGTGGATACTGTTTTTTTTCCTCAGAATTCCTTTTTACACCACACCTCACATCCCAATTCCTTTCCCCTGAGCAGAGTTATCTCTTTGTGGAAGAGGATCTGTTACCAGCAGGATCTTTGCAGAAATAGCAAGCCCATCTTTCTATTGTTGAGTTAACCAAGAGGCAGAATCAACACATTCTGGCCTCCTGCAAGTCAAGGGCATTAAAAAAATGTTTTTAAAGAATTTGGTTACTATTTCCAAAAAGATGTCAACAGTCATTGTAGGAAAAATGAGACTTTTATTGCATTTCTTAAATTTGCTTTATAGTTTCATAGTGTTTTTATTTTAAATTATCTGTGAAGGCACACCAGAGAGGTTAGTCCAGCCAGTCCTGCTGCATGATGTCTTCTCAGAGGCTAACCCACCTCTGACAGGCCCTTGAAGGAAGTCAGAGCAAGAAATGGTGCTTCTGAGCAAAGGTGGATTCCCTCTCATTAACTCAGAGACAGGGCTGGAACCATCAAGAGGCCCCTAGAGGTCATCTGACATCCCTCCCCTCATTTAGCATTAAGGAAAGTGAGGGGCAGTGAGATTGGGTGCTTTGCCCAAGGCAGGTGATTGTCCAAGTTCAGATGGCCTCCCTGAGATCAGGTGACTTGCTTAGCATCACACAGTTAAGCTGATATCAAAGCCAAAAGAGTGTCACAGGTGGCTCCACAGCAGTCCATGGCCCCTCCTTTGCCTCCACTCCCAAACAGCAGACACATCCCACTTTGGAACCTGCAAACTGCTTCTGGGGAACCAGAATCTGAGAGTCTATCTTCATCGGCTGACAGAGTTGGGTCCTGTGGGTTCCTTCTGTTTATGGGAGTCGGGAGGCGGTGGGGCTGCTGATGACTTCACCACAGACCATGCAGCGAGTCAGGGACAGGGCCAACTTCCCAGCTCCCCGATCCCTGCTCTTTCTTTCTATTTCTGAGTCAGCTGAGCTAGTCAGCTTCCCACGCTGTAAACACAACACCGAGCAGGGAAACAATGAGGCTGCCTATTTAGACAAGACCCGCTTCCCTGCTGAGTGCCACTACGTGTCTCTTTATGCTCTTGAACAGTCCGTTCCAGCAGCTGGCTGCTAGGACAACACGCAAGAGGGATGACTGTGAACTAGTCCCTTAAAGGGGTTTGATCCATGTCTTCATGGACAAAAATAAGCCCGCTAGAGCCTCAGGAGAGCAGAGTTGAGCTGTAGTGGAGGCTATGGCAAAGGTCTCAGTCATTAGAAATATTTAGATAGATTCGTCTTCATTAAATCATGCCGCAAAAGATAACACAATCAGGAAACAGATATTACCTGTGTCTTGGGAAGGAAATCGCCATCTTTTTAATCAGATCAAACCCTGAGCTTGCAAGGTAGCCATGAAGGAGGGAAAGCTCTAACTCTGCCTAACACTTTAGGCAGTGTTTCTCAGACTGTAGTGAGCTCATCTTCAAAATGCATAGATCCAGGCCTCACTCCTTGTTCCTCTGGGGCTGAGGAGGAGTCTGGGGGAGGGCAGGATGCCTGGGCATCTGCCTTTCTAACAAGTACCCACAGGACCCACTTCAGATGCCCTTCCTCGTTGTTGCTGTTGCCACTGGATAGCCTCTTAGGGGTGCTAGTCCCCATTTATTGCTTTTACTTACATCTCCCCTTCCAAACAAGGCTGGAACATTTCAACAAGGCTGTGCTAAAGGCTTTGGGAAGGAAAAAAGTAAACAAGCAGAGAGTAGCTTGCAACATTTAGTTGAATTTCCTGAAATTTGGTAAAGAATTTGCTGAAATGCAGGAGACCTGGCTTTGATCCCTGAGTCAGGAAGATCCCTTGGAGGAGAGCATGGCAATCCACTCCAGCATTCTTGCCTGGAGAATCCCATGGACAGAGGAGCCTGGCGGGCTGCAGTCCAAAGGGTCGCACAGTCGGACACGACTGAGCTGACTAAGCAGCAGCAACAGCAGTTTGCAACTAAATAATCTGGTTTATAAAAGGCAGTTTCTAGTGGAATCCCCTACAGGGCTATCTTCCAGCTAGACTCCAACCTGTCCATGTAAGACTTTTTTTTTTTTTTTTTTTACCACCCAGGTGGGCATGCCATCATGAATGTGGAGACCCAGGAGAGGAAAGCTTGGGAGGAGCCAAGGGATCCCTCTTCTGCTTACAGTTCATCTCCTGAGCTTCGCTCTTCTATGCAATTATCCACCTCTTTCCTTGGCAAGTTGATTCTGGGAAAATCTAAATTGGTCAGAAGTGAAGATACCATTCCTTAAACCCTTACAGTTGTACCTAAGTCAGTGCCATGCAGTGAGTCAGGGATAAATGTCACCTCCAGAAAATAAAATCAAGGGGGAATTTGGGAGGGAGTGGCGGCAGTAGAAAGAGTCAGTCCTCTTGACTTCTTCCAGATGGATCCTTGGTGCTGGGATTGTGGTGACTGGAGAGGCAGCAGCTTGCAAAAGAGGCCAGATCTGACATTTCAGTTTAGCCGTTTGTTCATTCAACCAGCAGTTTTTGAGCACGTATTATATGCTAGATCCCAGGCTTGGCATTGTAAACACTGTAGAGCGATTAACAAGACAGGCTCATTTGCACCAAGATACACAGACCTAGGGGTTTTCATACAAAGTGAAGTCAGAAAGAGAAAGACAAATATGACATCACTAATATGTGGAACCTAAAATATGACACAGAAGAATTTATCTATGAAACAGAAACAAATTCACAGACATAGAGAACATACGTATGGCTTCAAAGCAGGGGAAGAGATCAATTGAAAGTTTGGGATGAGCAGATGCAGACTATTATACGTAGAATGAATGAATAAGATCCTATTGCATAGCACAGGGAGCTGTATTCAATATCCTGTGATAAACCATAATGGAATCATTTTGCTGTACAACAGAAATGAACAACAGTGTAAATCATTGATACTTCAATAAAATAAAATTTTAAAACCCAGGAAAGGATCATGTCTGTGATTGCCCAGCAGAGAAGATGACTGAGATAACTAAACAGAGGCCTCATCTGATGATCCTCAGGCAAAATTTTGACCCACACAGCATGGTAAACATCAGGGTATTTCCCATTAAAAACTTGGATTTCTAATTTCTCTTTAAAAATCAGAAAAGATGGCAAAAGTAGGCTTGTGTACTCCAAAGGCAACACTTTCTAGAACTGAGAAGTGGCCATCCCATACATACATAGCACTACATACACGGAGTTCTGGTAGAGAAGCATGCCCTCCCATTCACCACACTCTCCACCACTCCTAATTGTCTCAGATGTGGCCAGTTTCACCCTGTCCTGTCCTGTACCCAACGGCCTGTACCCAATGGCTCACCTGTCCTGTACCCAATCACATCTGAATTGAAGAGTCTTGAATGCAAGCCCACGGCAGAGGACCTAACCGGTCTGAAGAATGAAAAATGAAAGCGTTGCTCAGGTGATGAAGGGCAAGGAAAGGAGTAGGTTAAGAGGGCAAGACAAAGGAAACAATGTATGCAAAGGCCTAGAGATGAAGGTTGGAGACTCTGAGAGTAAGGGGGCGGGTGTGTTTGAGAAAGGTGGACTGTTGCTTACAGGTAGAGCTCCAAGAGAGAGGAGAGAGATGGAGCCGGAGAGGAAGTCATGGTTGAGTCATATTAAAAATGCTGGACTGGGGACTTCCCTGGTGGTCCAGTGGCTAAGACTCTGTGCTCCCAGTGCAGACAGCTCGGGTTCAATCCCTGGTCAGGGAACTAGATCCCACATGTCACAACTAAAAAAAGATCCTGCAGCTGCAAGAAGATCAAAGATCCTGCGTGCTGCAACTAACAGCTGGCACAAACAAATAATTATTCTTTAAAAAATGTCTGACTGCATCCTATGTTACATGGTACAAAACACTGGAGGGTTTCAGGCAGGATGGTGGCCCCTATCCAACTGTTTTTGGGTGGTTGTTTGTACTGCTGTGTGGGGAGCAGATCAGAGGAAGCAAGGCTGAGCTGGGAACAGGTATTTTAGGGCATTCATAAGCAGTCCCCCAGTACTAAAGCCACTGGGAAAACGTCAAAAGATTGTGTCCTATCTTCTCTTCCTCTGAAATCCAGCCTCTATCACACAACAGAGTTCTAGGTGTGGAGCAGGGGCTCAGGGAAAAGTTCCAACTCAAACCTGGGACAGAAACAGTGACGGAAATGTTTCAGTCCTGTGGTCCTTGGGCTTTGTGCAAAGAGGATGCTCTGGATTTGCACAGAAAGATCAGCTTTTCTCCTTGACCTTGGCGTCCCAGGTTGTACTAGTGGTAAAGAATCTGCCTGCCAAGGCAAGACACATAAGAGATGAGGATTTGATCCCTAGACTGGGAAGATCCCCTTGAGTAAGAAATGGCACCCCTCTCTAGTGTTCCTGCCGAAAAATCCCATGGGCTACAATCCATGGGCCTGCAAAGATCAGACACAACAGTAATTTAGCAAACACTTGACTCTACGCAAAGGGTAAATTTTTAAAAATAAAATGCAAAGCTATTCTAAAGTCCCTGACTTTCTCTGCCAGCTATTGAGCTCATCTTTGATTTGGGTGACCCCTCTGGCTTAGACATGACTTTCTTGAGAGGGAGAGCATCAGAGTCACCCAATCTCCCTCAGATGTCCATCAAGTTTAAGGAAAAACATGAAAATCTTGCAGGTTATTGACAGGGGGTAAGGTGCATATCCAATTGTGCAAACAGAGTAGAAAAAGGATACAACCAGCTAGAAAAAGGCCCAAATTCCTATATCAGGCAGTCGGAGGGTGGGGGGAGACTATTTGAAAGGAAAATTTTTATTTCTCAGCCTAACACAACTGGGTTGGAGATGTAGATCCATTAAAAATCAATTTAGAGAGACAGAATACTGCTTGTTTCAAAAATACAGTTCCACCTTCTCAACTCTCCTCCTCCATCACAAAATGTCATATCCCGGCATGGGAGAAACCCATTAGAACTCAGCTCTGTAGTGCTCATGTGGTCTGCTTGGATTTCATCTATTGGAATATTTACTTTGGATAAAATGCAAGTTCTCTGCAGTAGTTGGGGGTGGGGGGTGGGGGGTGGAGAATTACAGCGGATGGAACAAGCAAGGTGTTTTGCAGTTGAAACCAAACCCCAAGTGGGATTTTCTACTTGAATTAATTGACTCTCCCACAACTGTACTCCCCTTTGTCTGATCTTGGGTTATCTGTTCTCTCGTCTGTCTGCTTTGGGGTCATCTGTTCTCTATTTTGGGATCTCAAAGCTCTTTTTGAGCAGATAGTTTTCTGTTCATGTTACTGCAGAAACTTAAAAGTGCTTTGCTACCAGTCAAACTGAGACATTCACTTATCTGGAGATGAATATTAAGGGGTGGGGCCCAGAGAGCAGGGCTCCCAGTTGCTTTGCCTTAAGTGCATCTAGCTAGTGTTTTCTAAGAACTCCTACCCATCCAAAGGCTCGCAGGTCTGAAAGAACAGCCTTTGGTCATTCACACTCCAAGCAATTCTCCATCGCTTATGATAATAGGAAGGAAACGGATCTGCCAGGAAGCATCTGGTGGTCTACAAATCATGAAGTGCCTGGCTTACTTAGCTCTGAGATTTTTTATTTTAGCTGAAGACCACACATCGGAGCCCTAATACCTCAGTCCCCAACTTAAGTGCTTTAACCAACAGAGTAAATCCTAGAGGCTTCAGTAAAGCTCCACAGAAATCTACATCTCTAATTTTCATTCAACAAATATTTATGGAGCTTCTGTGATGTTGCCAGGAACTGCTCTGGGGATACCATTGAACAAAACGGGCAAGTCTGTGCTTATGCTGAATTTGCATTTTAGTGTCAGCAGGCGCAGGGCTGGGGCACGGAAATAGACAATAAACAGATAACTACAGAATGCGGCAGGCAGTGACGAGTCTGTAGATGAAGAATAAAGCAGCCTAAGAGGGCCAAGGTCAAGTCTCTTTGAGCAAGGTGATCTTTGTTTTTGTCTTTAAAATAATAGACTTATGTCTTTTAGTGGTTTTGGAGTTATAGAAAAATGAGCAAGAAGTACACAGGATTCCCAAATCTTATCCCGACCCAACTCAATATCCAGTTTCCTCTCTTAGCACCATCTTGCATTAGAGTGGTGCATCTGCTGCAATGGATGAGTCAACGTTGGTATCTTATTAGCTAAAATGTATATTCTACGTTAGCTTGTACTCTTGGACTTGCATTCTATAAACAGAGGCTAAAGGGAGCAAGGGAGCAGGTCACATGAATCTGGTGGAAGAGCTTTCCAATATTAAGGAACAGCAATGGCAAAAGTCCTGAGAGGTCTTTCTATAACCCCCGCCCCGCTGTTTTACAGCCCATGATGTAGTCATTCCACCAGCCCAGCAGAAAAAAGTGCTGTCTTGCCCTCTCCTTTGTTTCCCTTGCTCCTTGTCTTTCCTTTTCTTCCTCCCTGCCCCAGCCAGACCTTTGCTTCCTGAATCAGTGGCTCCACTCCCTTCTATGATGCACTAAGGAGCAAGTGCACTGAGCATGATAAAGCTCAGATGCTTTCATGGCAGGACACGTTTCTCTTTTCTGGAACCTGGTGGCTCCTGAGGCTGAGCAATAGAACGAAGGCTTTGGTATTGTATCTCAAGTCTGGGAGAGAGGCTCCCAGACAAGACACGGTTATAGCTTATCCCAGAGGATGTCCTAGGAGGCATTGTATTTGTAGGGACATCCCAGGTCATGATTGCAAGATGCATGTCCCCACCATGCAGCCTCACATGGAGCGAGGGATGGCTGGCTTATTACACTGGGGATCAGATAAAAGGGAGGACCTGGGGAATGAGGAGCAAGTAATGAAAAGGCTTAAAGGGAGCAAGTGTATGTGTATGTGTGTATGTGTGGTATGAGGGAGATGGTCAGAAGGACCGGGCTCTGCTAATTGAGTCCTTAACCAGCAGGCAGCCCCCAAGAGTCCTGGGTGAAGTCCATGTGTCTGAGGATGAACCTAGGGACAGGTGGATGGCATGAAAATCTACTTTTGAACCTCCACCAAGTTCCCCTACTACATACCAGCCCTCACACTCACCCCTTATTGAATCAATGTGTATGGGTAGGCTTATCCCTTGAGCCCAAAAACTAAACTCAGAAAGACAATTGGAATGCTGGCATCCTGTTTTACTGGAATAGAGTGTGCTGGGGAGTCTTTGTTATTTTCTTTCTCTCACAGCTTCTATCTACATTTTTCCACCTGCAAAACACCCACATCTTCTTTTAAATGCACTTATAATTTCCTCAGCATTTGTTCATTTAAAATACAACACCATTTTCACTCTTTAGTACCAGTCAAAAAATAATTTTATTCATTTGACTGAGTGGTATATTAATTGCTTTCAACTGAGCTTCCTTTCACATGTTTACAACATGACTGTAGTTAGGTTGCTGCTAAATTTGCATCCTTATTTCATCCATCAACCTTGTAGCCATCAGCTCACACACACACACACACACACACACACACACACACACACACTCACTCACACACGTCACCATACATCTTTCTTGTATTCCTTGTATTCATTCACAGAGTGACTGTGACCATGGATATTAGTTTGAGGGACACATGTGTGGCACATTCACGACGCTCTTCCATGTAGTGTATAAGCTGATAATGCAGAGAACTTGGGCCAACCTTGGGTAATCCTTTGTTAATCTTGGACAGGGTGCATCTCCATATTGCCAGATGGCATGCAATAGCATCGTTACATGTTGGATGTCAGGATATCTCACCTAATTTGGTGTATTTGGATTACACACAATTTCTCCTGTTTGTTTTCTTTCAGTGAAAGAGATGACCCTTACCTGAGAAAATCCTTATCTACATGAGCACTGATTATGACCCTTCAGTCTTGTTTTCACTAGGTTAGATTAACCCTGTGCTGGCTGTTTTATTTCTCTTCCATTTATTCACCATGGATACCTCTTTCAAGGGCTTCCATGCCACACTTAATCTGCAGCAATCCATAAGCAAACGGCTACCTCAAAGTCTGTGATCTAAACAATGGGACAGGTCAGTTGGTCACATAGCCAACTAAACTATATACCAGGACTCTCAGGAATATGTAGGTAAATGGTCAACTTACTGTGCATGTCATCAGAGGCCAAGGCGGTTTTGTAGAGTTCTTCATATTTGTGTGAAAGAATGTCACTGCCCCATTGAGGGAATAGTTGCCCTTCCCTGGGAACTGTACAAGAACATCCCAGGGGCTTCTCTTCCACATCACACACACTCTACTGTTGCCCCTCCTTCATGTTGATCCCCCACTACATCCATGCCACTTGGAATCACTTTGTATAATGGCAAGTTTCAAAGAGTTGGACACGACTGCGAGACTTTCACTTTCACTGATGGGAACTTGTTACATATATAAACCATCTGAAGGTCTAAAAGAATTTGAAATACTAGAATATGGGCCAAGAAAATATTTAAAAAACTGAAATGGAGGAGAAACAGGTTACTTCCCTTTACTTCCAAGGAATTTCAATGGATTCTACCAAACTCCACTCTCTTGGGAGTCCACTAAGCTAATTAACACCCCCATCAAGTCCAAACCAGCCAACTTCCCAGGGGAACACCCAGATATGAAGTTCATTTGTGCCCAGAAAACATCTTCCAAACCACTCTAGTCCCAGTGTCCAGCCTAAATGTGATCCAACCATCTCTGGTGAAATAATAAAATCAGAGAGAGGCTGGCCAACCACCAGGGTGTGTCTAGGACTAAAGGAGTTCCTGGGATGTAAAACTTTCATTACCAAAATTGGAAAACTCCAGGCAAATCAGGATGAATTGGTCAGAGACCATGAAAATGTTGTCATTCAGCTGTGTCTGACTTTTTGTGACTCCATGGACTGTAGCCTGCTAGGGTCCTCTGTCCATGGGATTCTCCAGGCAAGAATACTGGACTGGGTTGCCGTTTCCTTCTCCAGGGCATCTTCCCGATCCAGGGACTGAATCTGGGTCTCCTGCATTACAGGCAGATTCTTTACATTCTGAGCCATTATAGTGGTCAGAAACCATAATTATGTAAATAGTTAGCTTAGGTGCCATGCTTCCATTTCCAGTGTTATTCTAACTCCGAGGAGATGCTTTATTTGGCTACATATATGGAGAGCCATGGTATTCATGTGTATACTATATACACTCCGAGGTTTATTTAAATTAAAGATATGTAAAGCGTCTCCTTCAAATACTTGGAACTCAATCAGTGACACTCCAAAATTAGCTTTAAGTGATAAAATTTTATGTAATTATGACAATCATCTCTAAAATAAGTGATTAAGTGCTTCAATTATAAAACGAATGGTCTGAAAACAAGTCTCTCAAGAATTATAAATATTCTCTAAGATATTTGCCCAATTAGAGGTTCTCTGAGTCTTGTTTTTGTATATCTTGCCAACAAAGGTTGCTTAGCAACAGTCTGCCATCTCCTTTCTCTCACTAGTCTCCTCTCCCATCTTTGCATTCAAACTAAAGGGAAAGAAGCTGCTGCTCTACGATGACCTCCTCCGTTCACAAACAGAAAAATGAGGGTTGTTGAAATGTGATGGCCTGTAATGCTTGCACCAAGGTTTGTACAATCAGAAGGACTGTTACTAAAAGACGTTAAATTCTAATGATGTCTTAACTCATCAAAACCCATATAGCAGCAAAAGAGGTCCAGGCACCAGTAATTCTGGAAGGTCCATTGCTCAGTTAGCCTGCTATCTTTGTGCCCCAGAATCGTGACCCAATTATTAGCTGATGGAGAAGAATGGAAACTGCACTGCTGAGGACCAACTTTGTGCCATACCTTAACGGGTGCTAGTTTAATTGGGCTTGTAGAATTGGACTTGGGCTGACTGCAAGGAGATCCAACCAGTCCATTCTGAAGGAGATCAGCCCTGGGATTTCTTTGGAAGGAATGATGCTAAAGCTGAAACTCCAGTACTTTGGTCACCTCATGCAAAGAGTTGACTCATTGGAAAAGACTCTGATGCTAGGAGGGATTGGGGGCAGGAGGAGAAGGGGATGACTGAGGATGAGATGGCTGGATGGCATCACTGACTCAATGGACACGAGTCTGAGTGAACTCTGGGAGTTGGTGATGGGCAGGGAGGCCTGGCGTGCTGCGATTCATGGGATCGCAAAGAGTCAGACATGACTGAGTGAATGAACTGAACTGAACTGAACTGGGTCAGGTGGTTTTTGTTTTTAGCTTTAGGTTTTTGTGGGGTGGGGAGGAAGGCAGGCAGGAAATCAGATGGAGGCAGAGACCAAACAGGACTCCAAGAGCCACAGCAAGACGTGGTCTCATGAAGCCTGGACCCAAATCTTAGCTGTCCTTGGGGATCTCAGCAGAAAGATCTCATTCATTTTTTCTCTAGTCCTCCATCTTCCCAGAGTTCCACTGCTCTCTCTTCCTGCTCTTCCCTTGTCTGACTTATTGAGTCCCCGTGTCTGGCATCTCTCTGCCCTATATTCTTATTCTAACCAGAGAACTCAGCTTATTCTAAAGTCAGAGTAGCTGCCGTCATGTAACTGGCTTGCTCGGGGGCCCCTGCTACCTCAGGGACTCTCTCTGTGTTTCTTTTATGTTCAGCTCTTCCTGCAAGCTGCCTGATTATCTCTAGATAGATAATCTCTCAAGCCAAATACCCAAGAGTGAAATTTCCATATAAGCCACATTCTAGACAAATTTGGCTAACTGTTAATTGTAATCCTGGCCCAATCAGCTGGTACCAGAATGAAACAGGGATTGTAGGTCAAATTGCACGCCCTCATATTTCATATGTTAAAGTCCTATGACCTTATTTGTGACCTTATTTGGAGGTAGGTCATTGCAGTGATTTGTTAAGATAAGATGAGATCATGGTGGAGTAGGGTGAGAACCTAATCCTGCAGGACTAGTGTCCTTATCAGAAGGGAAATCTGGACACAAACATGCAGACAAGGAGAGAGCTACATGAAGAGACACAGGACATAGTCCTCTACAAGTGAAAGAACAAAACCTGAATAGATCACTTTTTCATCGTCCCCAGAAGGAACCAACCCTGCCAGCACCTTGATTTCAAATTTCTAGCCCCTAGAACTGTGAAATAATAAACTTCTGTTGTTTAAGCCACCCAGTTTGTTGTGGCAGCTTTAAAAATCTAATGTACATTTTGTTGCCTATAACTGAGGGGCTGCTGTACAAACACCTGAAAATATGAAAGTAGCTTTGGAATTGGGTAATAGGTGGAAACTGGAAGAATCTTAGAGTACATGATAAAAGAAAACCTAAATTGGCCTGAAAGACCATTGGTAGAAATATGGGTATTAAAGGAGACTCAAAGAAAAGAACAGAGCTATAGAGAAACCTTATTGTCAAATTTAGATTGAAATTGATGAAACTGGAGAAAACCACAAGACCATTCAGTTCAGTTCAGTTCAGTTCAGTTCAGTTCAGTTCAGT
>SJYC01107365.1:0-10160 GCA_006408675.1 Madoqua kirkii | reverse complement strand
AAACTAAGATCATGGCTTCTGGTCCCATCACCTCATGGCAAATAGATGGGGAAACAGTGGAAAGAGTGACTGACTTTATTTGGGGGGGAGGGCTCCAAAATCACTGCAGATGGTGACTGCAGCCATGAAATTAAAAGACACTTACTCTTTGGAAGAAAAGTTATGACTAACCTAGATAGAATATTCAAAAGCAGACATTACTTTGCTGACTAAGGTCCATCTAGTCAAGGCTATGGTTTTTCCAGTAATCATGTGTGGATGTGAGAGTTGGACTGTGAAGAAGGCTGAGCGCCGAAGAACTGATGCTTTTGACTGTGGTGTTGGAGAAGACTCTTGAGAGTCCCTTGGACTGCAAGGAGATCCAACCAGCCCATTCTGAAGGAGATCAACCCTGGGATTTCTTTGGAAGGAATAATGCTAAAGCTGAAACTCCAGTACTTTGGCCACCTCATGCAAAGAGGTGACTCATTGGAAAAGACTCTGATGCTTGGAGGGATTAGGGGCAGGAGGAGAAGGGGATGCAGAGGATGAGATGGCTGGATGGCATCACGAACTCGATGGACGTGAGTCTGAGTGAACTCTGAGAGATGGTAATAAACAGGGAGGCCTGGCGTGCTGTGATTCATGGGGTCGCAAAGAGTCGGACATGACTGAGCAACTGAACAGAACTGATTGTGATCCACACAGTCAAAGGCTTTGGCATAGTCAGTAATGCAGAAATTGATGTTTTTCTGGAACTCTCTTGCTTTTTCCATGATCCAGCGGATATTGGCAATTTGATCTCTGGTTCCTCTGCCTTTTCTAAATCCAGTTTGAACATCAGGGAGTTTACAGTTCACGTATTGCTGAAGCCTGGCTTGGAGAATTTTGAGCATAACTTCACTAGCATGTGAGACGAGTGCAATTGTGTGGTAGTGTGAGCATTCTTTGGCATTGCCTTTCTTTGGGTTTGGAATGAAAACTGACCTTTTCCAGTCCTGTGGCCACTGCTGAGTTTTCCAAATTTGCTGGCATATTGAGTGCAGCACTTTCACAGCATCATCTTTCAGGATTTGAAACAGCTCTACTCGAATTCCATCACCTCCACTAGCTTTGTTTGTAGTGATGCTTCCTAAGGCTCACTTGACTTCACATTCCAAGATGTCTGGCTCTAGATTAGTGATTACATCATCACGATCTACCAGAAATTATAAATCAAGGGTGGTACCACCCTCTCAAAGGGCACCTGAAACCTATTTGGGACACACATACTTGTCATTAGCTTCTTCTGTTGTCACTAAATAGGAGAGACTCAAGAATGCTAAAATTCCTGCTCAGTACAGTCCCACACAATAAAGAATTAATCTGATAGAAATGTATATCCTACTACCTTTAAGAAGCACTTAGACCATCACACATATGCCGTGGTAACCAAACTAAAAACTACAAACTGTGGCCTGATCCATGGTCAGACAACAGAACAGCATATTTTTTAAAACCATGATTATTCCAGAAAATTCATTTACTTGCTAGTTTGGCTCTAGACCAGTCCCAGTCCTTTTATTTGGCCTCTGTCATGAAAGATAGCAAACTCCCTTCCAGGACTAAAGACAAGAAGACTGGTTTGTCAAGATAAGAAAAGAAAACATATTTCATTTAGGAGTTTGTTATCTCAGTTTATTACTTGCGAACGCTGAGTCTCCCGGTATGCAGGCCTCCATTTGCCCTGTGACCCAGGTCCTTCGTAAGTTAGGGGTAGGCCCACTCACACCCTGATCTGCTAGTTTGGGTGTAACTAAAAATAAATAAATAAATAGAGCCCGTCATATGACTCAGAAAAATAATAACTACATTTACTTTGTATAATTTGTCTACTATTTAAATTGTGTTCTCCCAAGGGAAACTGTGGAAAGGATCTCTTTTCCAGATCACACAGGCAGATGCCCTCACACTCAGACTTGGGGAACTGTATTTTTTTTTAAGGTTTATACATTTTTTCAGAGGCTCCTTGGAAGTCTATGCCTCTGCTTTTTAAATGTCTGCCTCCAATCCTAATTTGAGAAAACTAGTGTCTTTGTTCACAAGTGAACAACATGTTCCCTTATGTTTGATGAAATAGCTGCATGACAGACATGGTTCCTTTTATCACCCATACATTAAACTACACAGGTTGAAAGTCTAATCACTGCCTTGTTTTCTAATGGCATTAAGAAAAGTGTCTCAAATAAAGCTTGCTAACATTTCTATCAGATGATAGGAGGGGAAACATTTTTTCCCCTTCCCTTAAGATCTTGTCTGGTGACCAGAAATGTCAATTTCAATCTTGTTTCAAACTCAGAGCAAATTTTTCTTTATGTCAGGTTAAAGCTTCCATTTCTATTTTCTTCCTCTGATCACCTTGAAGGAAAATAAATTGAACAATGTGATTAACTTTTCTGTTTTTGCTTTGAGACTTAATTCATAGAATACTTTTCCTACTTCTTTAAAAAGCACCTAAAATAACCTTTTCTTTTTCTCAAAAATCTTAACTGTAGCTTCTACTTAGTAATCACATTAAAAAAAAAGTCATGTGTTGTTATGGCAATTGCCCACTTGATTTCAAACTGGAATGTGACTCTTTCCTATTGCCTTCAAGCTGGGGAAAAAAAAAAGGGTGTCATGTCTCTAGTCTGTAGCTCAAAGTCAGAGCGCTAGATTAGAGTTTAGGAAACAGCTCAGACATTAGCTTCAAGCTGTGGGATCCCCTGGATTCTAGCCTCTTCCTCAGAGCAAGAGGCTTATTTGTGTGGGGTCACCTCCAGCTCAGAAGGTCTATAATTCCACAGGTTAACCTCTCCAGCCTGGAGGAAATCTATAGAAAGTTTCAGAGGCTCAATCCAGTGTATATATCAGGAAAACAGCTGTTTTTCTCCTGTATTACTCTCCAAGAGAGAGGTAAAGTCAGAATGACATAAATACAGAACAAGATGATTTTACCACAGAATTTCTTGGAAGTAGAGATTTCCTAATAATATGAACTACTTACGCATATCCTATATGCCAGAAACTATTCTAAGAGTTTTACAGAGTTGGCCAAAAAGTTCTTTTGAATTTTTCCACAAGATCTTCTGACCTTACGGAAAACTACGAATGAACTTTGGGGCCAATCCAATATATGGATTAACTCATTTAATCCTCACCACAACCCTATTAGGTGGACAATAGTATTGCATTCAGTTCACTTCAGTTCAGTCGCTCAGTCCTGTCTGACTCTTTGCGACCTGATGAATCGCAGCACGCCAGGCCTCCCTGTCCATCACCAACTCCCGGAGTTCACTCAGACTCACGTTCATCGAGTCCGTGATGCCATCCAGCCATCTCATCCTCAGTCGTCCCCTTCTCCTCCTGCCCCTAATCCCTCCCAGCATCAGAGTCTTTTCCAATGAGTCAACTCTTCGCATGAGGTGGCCAAAGTACTGGAGTTTCAGCTTTAGCATCATTCCTTCCAACCAGCTCACAAAAACAGAAATTGATATAACTGACCCTAAATGATTTATCTAAAAGCAGTCAATTGTCAGTGGTGGCATTGGAGTTGAACCCAACTTGGCACGTGGTTCCAGAGCCCAGGTGCCACAGTAATCACTTTCCACCTATAAACAAGTGGACTAGAGTAGGAGGAAATGTATATTTGGAGTCTAATTGTGTTGAAATCCTCAGTCCACCGTGTCCTAGTTCTATTATCTTGGGGACTGATAACCTCTCACAACTTCAGCTATCTATCAGCAAGATTTACCTTCAAAAGCTAGTGGTAAGGTTTTAACTAGATAATGCATGAAAAAATATTTTGTAAACCTTAGAGCCTTAAGCAAACAGTAACAATGATTCCATCATTGGTAGATAAGACCTAAAAGTAGCAGTTTCATTAGCCGAGCTTAAAATCACAAGCTAAAAAGATAGGCTGTAATAATATAGACTTCAAATTCTTTTTTGAAGGAGGAGAAGAGATGACAGCCAAGGACAGAGAAAAAGCATGCATTTTAGGGGCAGTGAATCTTCCCAAGAGCCTAAAATAACACTACTTTGCTTGAACGAAAATAAGAGATAAAATGGCTTCCAAGTCACTTCTTTCAAATCATCTCGGTGCCATTAAATGAATTTGGACAGGACCCATGGATCAGTGCAGTGGGATGAGATTCAATCGAAAGCCTGAATCAAGAGTTATAAGACTACATGACAAAACACAGAAATATCCAACACTTGGCCTGGCCTGGCTTTCTGGTGGTCAGCTTCTCTCTTGACCCTCAAACTCACCCCAGAAATATCCTGTTAGCTGGCTTGTTAGAGTCAGGAAACCCTCAGCAGATATTCTTCCATCTTCCCTTCTTTCTTTGTTTTTCTTTCCCAGATTCAATCTGTTTTCCTTTCCACTTAAGACTGTCCATTTTGCCTCTGACTCTGTCTTTGAGCTTCTTCTGAGAAATGCAGTAAGGACTTCCCTGGCCAGGAGTTAAGAATTCGCTTCACTTGTCAGTGTAGGGGACATGGGTTTAATCCCTGGTCTGGGAAGACGCCACATGCTGTGGGGCAACTAAGCCTGTGTGCCTCGACTACTGTAACCTGTGTGCCCTAGAGCCTGTGCTCCATAACAAGAGAAGCCACTGCAATGAAAAGTCCATGTGCTGAAACCAGAGAGCAGCCCTCACTTGCTGTAACTAGAGAAAGCCCACGAACAGCAATGTAGACCCAATGCAGCCAAAAATAAATAAATAAAATTTTAAAAAAAGAAATGCTGTGACAGAGGACAGAGTCTCCCAAGACTTCCTTTCCTTTTGCATCCTCAAAGTAAACATTTAGGCATCTTTCATCTTGAGGATTTTAACACTAACCAGTTAGGAGAAACAGTCATGGGTAACAAACAGATCTTAAAATTAGCTCACGTTCCATCGTCACTGATTCTTCCTGCTTCCCAAATGTGCGGGAATCTGCCCAGAGAGCTCACTTCTCAAAGACAGTGCATGCTAAACTGGAACATGCACCCCAGGCCAGCTCTGCAAAGATTCTGGGCCCTGCAAGCCACTTCCAAGATTTGGTTTCCAATGCCAAGCCCTTATCTACTTTCTAGGTCGATGGCTCTAATTTTTTCTACATAAGAAAAGTTCCTTCTCCCTTGGTTGCCCAGCAAGTATTCCCCTAGTATCAGGTAGGTCTACCCTACCCTACAGAGTCCACTCTCTCCTTCCCTGAGCTCCCTTTATCTCAGGCTCCCACCTTCTCCCTGGTTGAATTCTTTTCAGTGAGTTTCAGCCGCAACAGCCACTCAAAGAGGACAGTTATATCTTATTTCGTTTAGAGTGACTCTTCTTGGTTTCAACTGGAGACTTTTCTTTTTTTTAACTTTTCTAAATTATGAAAGACATAAATGCTCATTTTGATAAGTCAAACAATACAGAGAAGAGGTTCTTTAAAAACTCATGTTCTTCTCACCTTCTGGCCAACCCATTCTAATGACCTAACCAATAATATCAGTTTGCTATGGAATTATCCCTCCCACCTTTCAAAATTGGATGTTTTTCACATTTATTACTGTTCTTAATTGTTTTGGAATCACAGATCTTTCTGAGAGTCTGATAAAAGCGATGGACACTCTTCCCAATGCCTGTACAAATGCACACACATGGACAATTTTGCATTTAATTTCAAGGGGTTTGTAGTAATAATTCCAATGCTTTCAATTTCTGAGCTTTCTTGCACACACCTACTCTCAGGTGCTAGTCCTGGGATCTTGAAGCTTATGCTTATTCCCCCAAGAGCTGCAAATGCAACTTTTTGACTTGTCCCTCCTACAAGGAGATCTTCTCATTCTGGAACCTCTCACTGGAGTCTGAGGAATTTCTGTCTGAGGAAACCCTGTAATCTACAGCTCATTTTGCGGACCAGGAAAGAAGGAAAACTAAACTGCATACTAAATTAGTCCTAATGGCCTTGGTAAGATTGGAGACAGGTACTGATGGGGCCCAATGAGAAAACAGTCGGGAACTTGAGGTTATAGTTCCCCTAGGAGAAGAAGATACTAGAAAGAAATTTGTGTGTTTAATCTAGGTTGGTGACTAGCAGCACTATACATAGTAGAGCGTTTAGGACTTGGAGTCAGATAAACAACACCAGTTGCTTATCTCCTATGTGGCTTTAGGCAGGTTGTTTAACTTCCCCAGCCTTTATTTCCCAGATAACAAATTAGACATTTTAATAACCTACCTAGACTTTCCTGGTGTCTCAGTGGTAAACAATCCATCTGCCAATGCAGGAGATTCAGGTTTGATCCCTGGGTCAGGGAGATCCCCTGGAGGAGGAAATGGCAACCCACTCCAGTATTTTTGCCTGGAGAATTCCATGGGCAGAGGAGCCTGGTGGGCAACAATCCATGGAGTCACAAAGAATCAGACAAAGAGTTGTTTAGTCAGAACAACTAAACAATAATCATCAGTCAGTTCAGTTCAGTCATTCAGTTGTGTCCGACTCTGTAACCTCATGGACTGGAGCATGCCAGGCTTCCCTGTTCCTCACCAACTCCTGGAGCTTGCTCAAACTCATGTCCA
The DNA here is from genome assembly GCA_006408675.1 of Madoqua kirkii. Lineage (NCBI taxonomy): Eukaryota > Metazoa > Chordata > Mammalia > Artiodactyla > Bovidae > Madoqua > Madoqua kirkii. The sequence continues at coordinate 3,606 of SJYC01107365.1, read as the reverse complement.
TTGAGTCAGTGATGCCATCCAACCATCTCATCCTCTGTCATCCCCTTCTCCTCCTGCCTTCAATCTTTCCCAGCATCAGAGTTTTTTCAAATGAGTTAGTTCTTTGCATCAGGTGGCCAAAATATTGGAGTTTCAGCTTCAGCATCTTTCCTTCCAATGAATATTCAGGATTGATTTCTTTTAGGATGGACTGGTTGGATCTCCTTGCAGTCCAAGGGACTCTCAAGAGTCTTCTCCAACATCACAGTTCAAAAGCATCAGTTATTTGGCCCTCAGCTTTCTTTATAGTCCAACTCTCACATCCATACATGACCATAGGAAAAACCATAGTTTTGACTAGACAGAACTTTGTTGGCAAAGTAATGTCTCTGCTTTTTAATATGCTATCTAGGTTGGTCATACTTTTCTCCCAAAGAGCAAGCATCTTTTAATTTCATGGCTGCAGTCACCATCTGCAGTGATTTTGGAGCCCCCAAAAGTAAAGTCTGTAACTGTTTCCATTGTTTCCCCATCTATTTCCCATGAAGTGATGGGACTGGATGCCATGAACTTAGTTTTCTGAATGTTGAGCATTAAGCCAATTTTTTCACTCTCCACTTTCACTTTCATCAAGATGCTCTTTAGTTCTTCTTTGCTTTCTGCCATAAGGGTAGTGTCATCTGCATATCTGAGTTTATTGATATTTCTCCCAGCAATCTTGATTCCAGCTTGTGCTTCATCCAGCCCAGCGTTTCACATGGTGTACTCTATATATAAATTAAATAAGCAGCATGACAATATATAGCCTTAATGTACTCCTTTCCCGATTTAGGACCAGTCTGTTGTTCCATGTCCTGTTCTAACTGTTGCTTCTTGACCTGACTACAGATTTCTCAGGAGGCAGGTAAGGTGGTCTGATATTCATATCTCTTGAAACATTTTCCACAGTTAGCTGTGATCCACACAAAGGCTTTGGCATAGTCAATAAAGCAGAAATCGATGTTTTTCTGGGAAACAACAATAATAACCTACCTCAGTAGAAGTGTTGTGAAACTCATAGAAACAATGTGTTCAGAGGAGCCCTGTAGTACTAGGAAATACTGAGGAAGCATCAACAGTGTTTCTTATTAAAATAATGCCAGAAAAATGTGCACTTTTGAATGGAAATAGCCCCCAAAGTTCAGAATAACAAATGATAAAATAATCAGGTTTCTCTGTCAAACATTCCAAAGCACCTTGTATAAATCAAGACGTCTTATTTAGGGTGAAAGTTGGGTGATCTCTCTTAGAGGAAAGAAGGGGAGTCAGTTTTCCCCAGAGCTCCAGAGGTTCCCCTCAGGAAGGGAAAAGAAATCAACAGAAACCTTCAATATCTCTTTCCCAAGCAAAAGGTTCAGAGTAAGGACAAGACATGGGGGTGTCCAGGAAGGATCACAAATGGGGACTTCTACTCTATTCCTTTCTGGCAGTTCTGCTGCTCCTGTGATTAATATGTCTTTGTATTGTCATCCTCCAAGAAACAGCTCTGGGAGAGGCTCTGTTTAGGAACCACATACATGAGCCTTCAGTCTTAATACAGTTGAAACCCAAACACTGGAATGCTAGAGAAAAACTCTGAGACTTGCCAAGAATCACTGGACACTATGCTCCAAACAGTATCATGTAAGTAGCAAATTCTCACAGCCGTGAAATTGGCCTATGATTGTTTCTTTCCTGAGGAAGAGATTGATTGGGATTTCAATTCCAGCAAAGAATGCTTTTGGCTGCTCAGCCAGTCCTCCTTTCAGGGTGATCGAAGTCAATGGTCAATTTGACTCTAAGACTGGATTTAGGACACCTCTGCTGCTGCTGCTGCTACTGAGTCGCTTCAGTCGTGTCCGACTCTGTGTGACCCCATAGACGGCAGCCCACCAGGCTCCCCGTCCCTGGGATTCTCCAGGCAAGAACACTGGAGTGGGCTGCCATTTCCTTCTCCAATGCATGAAAGTGAAAAGTGAAAGTGAAGTCGTTCAGTTGTGTCCAGCTCTTAGCAACCCCATGGACTGCAGCCCATCAGGCTCCTCTGTCCATGGGATTTTCCAGGCAAGAGGACTGGAGTGGGGTTCCACTGCCTTCAGAGATGCATAAACACTGGACAAAATATATCTGAAGACACATTCTATGGTCACCTTGGCTCCAGACAGACACCATAGAAACACTTGTGTCTGCTCATAGGTAAAGGAGACAGGACAAAGAGGAAAGGCAACTCAACCAGATGCTGAGCTAGTTGCCTGGTCCTATGGGGCTGGGGTGAGCTGCACACCAACAACCTGACCACTCCAAAACCATCTCAAAAATGGAATCCCTCCAAAGGATAGTAAATCAGAGACATCTACAAAATGGACCCATGCTTCTCAGGTGGCTCAGTGGTAAAGAATCTGCCTGCCAAGCAGGAGATGCAGGTTGAATCCCTGGGTCAGGAAGATCCCCTGGAGAAGGAAATGGTAACCCCCTCCAGTATTCTTGCCTGGGAAACCCCATCAACAGAGAGAGAAGCCTGGTGGGCTACAGTCCATGGAGTTGCAGAGTTATAGCTTAATGACTCAACAGCAGCCACAGTATCAAGTGGACTAATCATTCTGCAGTCAGGATTAAAAGGGCTAAAAGCCTTAGAAGTGTAGTATGCTCAGCCCCTTAGACATGGAACAATCATGGGGCTCTTCCAGTGTGACCCTGGATTCCAGCTACATTCCTTCAGGAGCAACTGGGCTTACCTTGGACCCCACAGTTGGCATTCCTGTCACTTCAGTGTCTTCACCATTTCCCATCTCTGCTTCCTGCTGTAAAGGACTCATGCAAGCCCTGGATGTCTTTTCATGAACCCTTACAGCTCCCTCCTTCAGACAGTTGTACAGCCAAAAAGCATTTGCCTTTTTTTCTCCAAATGTCATTTCTTCATCTTCTAACAACTACATCCTTTCCAGTCTCACACAGACACAGACACACACACACAGAGGGGCAGAGAAAGACAAATAAATTCCAGGAGAGAGTCACATCTTTCAGGGTGGTAGTAGGATTTGTTATTATGACTACATTCCCAAATTATAAATCCTAGGAAGAGGACAAAATTAAATCAGAATGGCTCTGTAATAAGTAATCAAGTTGAAAAAACACTCTACATGTAATCTAGTGGAAGAAAAATGGAAGCAATTCACAGTATCTCCCTAGCCTTGTTTTAGGCATGGTGTCTTGGGGAAACCTAGAACCAGGCTGCCTGGGTTCTGCTATGGATTAGTTGTGTCACACTAAAGTAGGAAAACCACTAGACTATTCAGGTATGACCTAAATCAAATCCCTTATGACTATACAGTGGAACTGAGAAATAGATTTAAGGGCCTAGATCTGATAGATACAGTGCCTGATGCACTATGGAATGAGGTTTGTGACATTGTTCAGGAGACAGGGATCAAGACCATCCCCATGGGAAAGAAATGCAGAAAAGCAAAATGGCTGTCTGGGGAGGCCAAAATAGCTGTGAAAAGAAGAGAGGTGAAAAAGCAAAGGAGAAAAGGAAAGATATAAGCATCTGAATGCAGAGTTCCGAAGAATAGCAACAAGAGATAAGAAAGCCTTCCTCAGTGATCAATG
>SJYC01107363.1:0-31194 GCA_006408675.1 Madoqua kirkii | reverse complement strand
TAAAAAGCTCCATCCCTTTGGGCACAGCTTCTGGAAAACTGCAAAAAGGTTCAGTTGACAGGGAGCAATAGATGGATCACATTATGTCACCTGAACACACACACACACACACACACACACACAAAACACCTTCACCAATGGTAGGATAACAACAGTGTCCTGGTTTGTGAAGGTCAGCATGTGCTCTGGACATAGAACACTATTAAAAAGACAATGGCATAATGCATCTCTCTAGAACATACACATTCCCTCCATAACTCCCTTCAATGTAATCAAGTTCTTTTATCATAAAGAATTTTAAGATGCCAGGGCCATCATTAAATTGTGAGTCATATAATATCTAAAGGTACTTAGAGAGGACCTCATCCAACCCTACTTATTGGATGTAGGTGAAGATGAGAAAGCTGATTGGGCAGGGGAGGTCATGCCCCAGTCCCATGACCAGCCAGTGACAGAGCTGAATGTAGAGGCAGGCTTCCTGATTCCAGCTCCACACTGTGGTACACTGCCTCCCATTCCACATCCTTCACCACCCTCCTCAGAATCTTGAGTTCAGTTCAGTTCAGTTGCTCAGTCGTGTCTGACTTTCTGTGACCCCATGAATTGCAGCAGGCCAGGCCTCCCTGTCCATCACCATCTCCCGCAGTTCACTCAGACTCACGTCCACTGAGTCCATGATGCCATCCAGCCATCTTATCCTCTGTCGTCCCCTTCTCCTCCTGCCAATCCAGCCTCTCTTCACGTCTCTTTCTTTCCCTGAGATGCCCCATCCATGGAGACTTCTAAATCCTTGCTGCTGCTGCCATCTAGGGAATTAAAGTGAGTCCTCCTCCTTAGGCTGTTGCCTTGGGGCAGTGGCCTCACACCTCCACCCTGGTCAGTGCCTATCTCCTTACCAAATCATCCTCGGTGTTCACTCACCAAACAGTGGAACTACTGGTATCCCAGATATTCAGGTAATACCCATCTGACCCTCATTGATGAACTCATCCTTTTATTTGCTCTTTGAAATATTGTGAGGGAAATACTCATACCCTGAGTTAAAAAAATACTGCCCCAGGGAGTATTGATGAGTTCTGAGATCCAGTTTGATACCTGACCCTTTACAAGGTGTGGATAAGAAGGGACTCCTCTACTTCATCCCCAATATTGCAGGTGGAATAGCAGACCAATGGACTCAGTTCAGTGTGTCAAGACTACTAACTCAGTTCAATTCAGTTCAGTCGCTCAGTCGTGTCTGACTCTCTGCGACCCCATGAATCGCAGCAGGCCAGGCCTCCCTGTCCATCACCAACTCCCGGGGTTCACTCAGACTCACATTCATTGAGTCCGTGATGCCATCCAACCATCTCATCCTCTGCCATCCCCTTCTCCTCCTGCCCCCAATCCTTCCCAGCATCAGAGTCTTTTCCAATGAGTCAACCCTTCTCACGAGGTGGCCAAAGTATTGGAGTTTCAGTTTTAGCATCATTCCTTCTGAAGAAATCCCAGGGCTGATCTCCTTCAGAATGGACTGGTTGGATCTCCTTGCAGTCCAAGGGACTCTCAAGAGTCTTCTCCAACACCACAGTTCAAAAGCATCAATTCTTTGGCGCTCAGCTTTCTTCACAGTCCAACTCTCACATCCATACATGACCAGTGGGAAAACCATAGCCTTGACTAGACGGACCTTAGTCGGCAAAGTAATGTCTCTGCTCTTGAATATGCTATCTAGGTTGGTCATAACTTTCCTTCCACTGAGTAAGCGTCTTTTAATTTCATGGCTGCAGTCACCATCTGCAGTGATTTTGGAGTCCCAAAAAATAAAGTCTGACACTGTTTCCACTGTTTCCCCATCTAGTTCCCATGAAGTTTCCCATGACCGGATGCCATGATCTTCATTTTCTGAATGTTGAGTTTTAAGCCAACTTTTTCGCTTTCCTCTTTCACTTTCATCAAGAGGCTTTTTAGCTCCTCTTCATTTTGTGCCATAAGGGTGGTGTCATCTGCATATCTGAAGTTACTGATATTTCTCCCGGCAATCTCTCATGTTCATTGTTAACCATACTTCCACTTTCCTTGGGTCATTCCCTATTATTGATTGTTTTATGTATGTGTGTGTGTGTGTTAGTTGCTCAGTCGTGTCCAACTCTTTGTGACCCCATGGACTGCAGCCCACCAGGCTCCTTTGTCCATGGGATTCTCCAGGCAAGAGTACTGGAGTGGGTTGCCATTTCCTTCTCGTTGGTTTATGGCCAGATGCTAGTAGTTGACAACATAATAGCCATTCATTCCTTTGTCCTTGATTACTCAAGGCCTTCACTGAACCAGAAACACCAATGAACTTGATGCCCTGGATCCTAGAGAGCCCATCAACTAGTGTTAGAAATGATGAAAGAGGCTCCTGGCAAACAATAACAGCTTAGGCTGACTTTCTATGCAACTAAAGCCAGATTCCAGAAATTTTCAATTCAAGAACAGAATAAATGAAAATAATTATAGTTGATTATTTTTCTAAGCAGAGAAAGTTAGAAAGTTTCCTATTTTAGCATGTAAGCATTTTTTTCCAGCTGCATCATTATAGCATGCCACATAAAGACATGAAAGTTCCCCTTTTCGCTAAGTACTATTTTAGATTTTTTAAAGAGCTTCTGAATAGTTGTGCAGCCTGAGTATGTTTCCATTCACTTAGTATTCTCAAGATGCACAGGAAAGCACAATGGTTTAAATATTTGAGCTTAGGGGCAGACTTGGGTTCAAATCCAGGCTTTCTCTTCCACCTACAGGTAGTGTGACCTTGTGCAAGCTTCTTAAAATTCCTAAGCGTCACGTACCTCATCTCTGAAACAGTAACAATAATACTAATTTCAGTGTAAAGTCATTGTGAGAATTGAAGAGTTGATGCTTAGCACATTGTGATGGTTTAGTGGCTCATTCACATCTGACTCTTGAGACGAGACCCCATGGACTGTAGCCCAACAGACTCCTCTGCCACGGAGGAAGATTTTTTTAGGCAAGAATAATGGAGTGGGTTGCCATTTCTTTCTCCAGGGGATCCTTTGGACCCAGGAATCAAACCCAGGTCTCCTACCTTGCAGGCAGATTTTACCATCTGAGCTATGAGAAAATCTTAGCACATTGCTTGGTCGATAAAAGTTAGCTAATATCATCATCATCATCACTCACATTGCTATTGCCAATATAGGTCTTCAGTTACGTGGAGAACCAGGAAAATACATGTTCAGGGCTTCCCTAGTGGCTCAGTGGTAAAGAATCCACCTGCCAAGCAGGAGACGTGGGTTCTATCCCTGGGTTGAGAGGGTACCCTGGAGAAAGGAATGGCAACCCACTCCAGTACTCTTACGTGGAGAATCCCGTGAACAGAGGAGCCTGGAAGGCTACAGTCTATGGGGTCGAAAAGTGTCAGACAGTACTTAACAACTAAACAACAAAGCACCTTGTATTACTATGTAAATAACGAAGTCATTGACAGGTCACCTACCCTTCTCTCCTCCCCTGCAAAAAAAGACCAAAAGAGCTTCTAACCACGCCGACGCCACACAGAATGCCCTCCGGACATCACAGTTATGCAGATCCTTCCCTTCCTCCTCTGCTGCTGAGAGGGAAGCCGTGTGTGCCCCCTAGTGGCTCAAGGGCAAAACTGTACTCCCGCGCCTTTTGTTCTCCCCGTTAAGAACAATTTTACCTGTCAGGCTGGGGCCAATCTCAAGTGTCAAATTCAAGGACATTTTTGGGCTTCAGTGTGGAAGTTTGATTGCAGCTAGTGAAGAGCTTCAAGGTCCTTGGGTCTGTGGAGCATACAGCTTCCTGTGTTTGTGTCTTTCCTTTAGAATTTCCTTTTCTTCACACAGCTAGTAATGTGAGAGGGACTTGTGGCCTCCTCTTGCAACAATCCCCATCCCAAAGGCTTTGCTCCATCCTCTCTGCCAGGTTTCCTGTCCTCTCTAACCTGTAGCTATACACATTGTGTAGTGTGTGTGAGTAGTTGTCCCAGATGGTCAAAACTGGAACCCCAGGAAACTCTGTCTTTAATTTGGTCTAATTGCCCAAGTTCACTCCCAGATCTTGTTTTGGAGTTCCCAGAACTTCATCTCATTGATACTTTTAAGGGCTTCAATGTACAGTTCTACCACAACAAGAAAATAGCCCTATCCAGAATATTTGTGGAATTCGCTTACTCAAGAAAGCATCATAGTAAAGCTCACATGAAATTACCACTTAAAGCAGAGGTCTGATAGAAAACAAACTTATGGCTATCAAAGAGGAAAGAGTGGTGGAGGGATGAATTAGGAGTTTGGAATTATCAAATACAAACTATTGTATGTAAAATAGATTGACGAGTTACTACTGTATAGCACAGGTAACTATATTCACTATCTTATAATAAACTATAATGGAAAAGAATCTGAAAAAGAATATACCTAAAACTGAATTATTTTGCTGTACCCTAAAAAGCTAACCCAGCATTGTAAATCAACTATACATCAATAAAAACAAATAAAGTAGAGGTCTGTTTTCAGTGGGGACCACAGCTCACTGTACATCCCACTATCCTAATGGTCACAGAGTCAGTCTTTAATCTTTGTTGTTACTGTGGCAGTCACTCAGTCCTGTCCAACTCTTTGCAACCCCATGGACTGCAGCACACCAGGCTTCCCTGTCCTTCACTATCTCCCGGAGCTTGCTCAAACTTATGTTCACTGAGGTGGTAATGCCATCCAACCATCTCATCCTCTGTCACTCCTGTCTCCTCCTGCCTTCAATCTTTCCCAGAATTAAGGTCTTTCTAATGAGTCAGCTCTTCGCATCCAGTGGACAAATCACTGGAGCTTCAGCATCAGCTTTGACTATGTGGACCTTTGTCAACAAAGAGATATCTTTGTTTTTTAGTATGCTGTCTAAACAAGAAGCTTTTTAAGGCACAGACTGAAGTTTCTTCAGAAAGTATCCTTCCCAGCACCCAAAACAGGGCCCAGCACATGTTATGGACTGAACTGTATTCATCTCAAACCCTAACCTCCAATGAGACTATATTTGGAGATAAGCTTTCAAGGAGATAATTAAGGTTCAATGAGGTCATAAGGGACCCTAACCCAGTAGCACTAGGGTCCTTATAAGAAGAGGAAGAAACACTAGAGAACTCTCTCTCTCTCTCCTTATGGGCACATAGGAGAGGCCCCCAGAGGACACAGAGTGAGGTGGCCTCTGCAAGTCAGGAAAAGAGGCCTCACTAGAATCCAGTCTTGCCAGCAACTTGATCTTTGATTTCCAGCCTCCAGAATGGTGAGAAAATTAGTTTCTGTTGTTTAAGCTGCCCAGTGTGTGGAATTTTGTTACAGCAGCCTGAGGAGACTAATACAGAAAGAAAAACTTTTTAACAAAATTTCCACAACCAGACCATAACACAATTCTAAATTCCAAGGAAGGAGGGATGACAGAATCCATTAATAATATACATTGAAAGCCATCATATGCGGCAGGTTTGTGCCAGCTGCTTCTCAAAGAAGTTCACCAGCTGTCTTCTTATCCTGGAGAAACTTGTGTGCGTCTATCCAAGCACCCAGGAGGGAAGACTTGCCCCCCGGAGTTGCTTTTCTTCCCCCAGAACTATTTCCCAGCTGCTGGCTGTTTGTGACTTCATGGGTGTGTGAGCTTGGGATCAACTGTTCACTAGGTGAGGTGAGATTAGGCAGCCTGAGGTTCTCCTGTCCCCCTACTTATTGCTCCTAAATGTCCCATGGACATCTGCAAGCTCCCGGGAGTAAACGCTGCGCTTGTAACACTGCTTTGAATTTTATGGCCTTCGTTCCATTTTGATCAACAAAACTTAGTGAGAAACTATGCTTCCTCTGAGGAATGAACCAAACCCAGTGTCGGGTTTTCATCACGAACCTTGACTTTCTCTTCAATAAACAGACATCGGACCACCTGCAAAAACACAGCCACAATTAGCAACGACTTTTCAAAAGATAAATATCCACAACAGACTTGTGAGGCAGAAAAGGCTATTGCCTCTAAACTTCAAGTAGACCAGTAGAACCTTCTGATCTTGATCCTGGAAGCCAGGCATGTAGGTCAGAGCAGAGAACAGTTTGGCTTCTCATCCTATGATGTTGGGCTCTTCAGAAGCTGCTGAACTTGAATCCTGAAGGTCCTTCACCAGTCAGTAGATGCAAGGCCTTGACCGAGTACCTTTACTTCTGCATGTCTCATCTGCATTTTCTCATCTCAAAATTGGTGGTGCTCATATCACAGCAAGGATGAAATGAGGTAATACGTACAAAGTGCCCTCAATCATGCAGAGCAAAGAATAAGCCTTCTAGAAACATTAGTCAGCAGCTGTCATCTTATCAGGCAGCAAAGTTGGTAAAGAAGCCGCCTTCCAATGCAGGAGATGCAAGAGACGTGGATTGGATACTTGGGTCAGGAAGATCCCCTGGAGGAGGGCATGGCAACCCACTTCAGTATTATTGCCTGGAAAACTCCACAGACACAGGAACCTGGTGGAAGCTACAGTCCATGGGGTCACAGAGAATAAGACATGACTGAGCATTTCCTGGCTGTCTTTCTATCAGGAAGAGAATAAGAGAGGAAGTAAAGTGACTGTAAAAAATTAAGTATAACCTTCTCTATTAAAAAAAGAAATTGCTGCAAAAATTTTTCCTGCAGCTCCATCTGTTGTAAAAAACATGAACACCTAGCGGGATAGTACTTTAAGATGTTAATCAACAGTTTTTCCCTTGTTTCCTTAAAAGTACCCCCTCTCTCCTCCCATTCAGTGGAAGGCTCTCACTGAGCTAGGGAGGGGTAAAACTGAAGGAAAGGAGAAGAAAGACTTAGGATTTTGGTTTGTAAATCTTAGACTAAGACAAGGAGTATGTGAATAAACAAAAGATGTGGAAGACTGCAAGGTGATCCAAGAAGCAATTTGCCTGTCCCAAAGGAGCAAGATTCTCTGGATGGAAATTCAAAGAACAAACTTGAGAAAGACTTCTGTCTTCTACCCATCCCAGCCCCAGCCCCTAGCCCGTCCCAGGGAGGGGTAAGTGGCAAAGCCCCATGGGAGGGTTTGGAGCATGTGGGCGGAGCTTAAGAGGGTCACGAGTGTTACTCAGCATCACCAGACGCAATGTAGGGCCTGGTGGCAGGCATATCCAGGTCTCCGGGGCTGTGATGGCCTCAGAAGTCTCCTGTTTCCTGTGAGGTTTGTGGTGTATTTAGTCACTCAGATATGTCCAACTCTTTGTGACCCTTTGGACTATAGCCTGCCAGGCTCCTCTGCTCATGGGATTTTTCAAGCAAGAATACTGGCTTGGGTTGCCATTTCCTCCTCCAGCAGATCTTCCCAACCCAGGGATCAAACCTGAGTCTTCTGTGTCTCCTGCATTGCAGGCAGATTCTTCACCTGCTGAGCCATCAGGCACATCATCAGGGAAGAGATTCATGGAGCAGCTGAATATTTCCCAGGAGGGCTTGAAAGCCCTGAGAGAGAATCCAACCGATCTTCGCATCCAGTGGACAAATCACTGGAGCTTCAGCATCAGCTTTGACTATGTGGACCTTTGTCAACAAAGAGATATCTTTGTTTTTTAGTATGCTGTCTAAACAAGAAGCTTTTTAAGGCACAGACTGAAGTTTCTTCAGAAAGTATCCTTCCCAGCACCCAAAACAGGGCCCAGCACATGTTATGGACTGAACTGTATTCATCTCAAACCCTAACCTCCAATGAGACTATATTTGGAGATAAGCTTTCAAGGAGATAATTAAGGTTCAATGAGGTCATAAGGGACCCTAACCCAGTAGCACTAGGGTCCTTATAAGAAGAGGAACAAACACTAGAGAACTCTCTCTCTCTCTCCTTATGGGCACATAGGAGAGGCCCCCAGAGGACACAGAGTGAGGTGGCCTCTGCAAGTCAGGAAAAGAGGCCTCACTAGAATCCAGTCTTGCCAGCAACTTGATCTTTGATTTCCAGCCTCCAGAATGGTGAGAAAATTAGTTTCTGTTGTTTAAGCTGCCCAGTGTGTGGAATTTTGTTACAGCAGCCTGAGGAGACTAATACAGAAAGAAAAACTTTTTAACAAAATTTCCACAACCAGACCATAACACAATTCTAAATTCCAAGGAAGGAGGGATGACAGAATCCATTAATAATATACATTGAAAGCCATCATATGCGGCAGGTTTGTGCCAGCTGCTTCTCAAAGAAGTTCACCAGCTGTCTTCTTATCCTGGAGAAACTTGTGTGCGTCTATCCAAGCACCCAGGAGGGAAGACTTGCCCCCCGGAGTTGCTTTTCTTCCCCCAGAACTATTTCCCAGCTGCTGGCTGTTTGTGACTTCATGGGTGTGTGAGCTTGGGATCAACTGTTCACTAGGTGAGGTGAGATTAGGCAGCCTGAGGTTCTCCTGTCCCCCTACTTATTGCTCCTAAATGTCCCATGGACATCTGCAAGCTCCCGGGAGAAACGCTGCGCTTGTAACACTGCTTTGAATTTTATGGCCTTCGTTCCATTTTGATCAACAAAACTTAGTGAGAAACTATGCTTCCTCTGAGGAATGAACCAAACCCAGTGTCGGGTTTTCATCACGAACCTTGACTTTCTCTTCAATAAACAGACATCGGACCACCTGCAAAAACACAGCCACAATTAGCAACGACTTTTCAAAAGATAAATATCCACAACAGACTTGTGAGGCAGAAAAGGCTATTGCCTCTAAACTTCAAGTAGACCAGTAGAACCTTCTGATCTTGATCCTGGAAGCCAGGCATGTAGGTCAGAGCAGAGAACAGTTTGGCTTCTCATCCTATGATGTTGGGCTCTTCAGAAGCTGCTGAACTTGAATCCTGAAGGTCCTTCACCAGTCAGTAGATGCAAGGCCTTGACCGAGTACCTTTACTTCTGCATGTCTCATCTGCATTTTCTCATCTCAAAATTGGTGGTGCTCATATCACAGCAAGGATGAAATGAGGTAATACGTACAAAGTGCCCTCAATCATGCAGAGCAAAGAATAAGCCTTCTAGAAGCATTAGCCAGCAGCTGTCATCTTATCAGGCAGCAAAGTTGGTAAAGAAGCCGCCTTCCAATGCAGGAGATGCAAGAGACGTGGGTTGGATACTTGGGTCAGGAAGATCCCCTGGAGGAGGGCATGGCAACCCACTTCAGTATTATTGCCTGGAAAACTCCACAGACACAGGAACCTGGTGGAAGCTACAGTCCATGGGGTCACAGAGAATAAGACATGACTGAGCATTTCCTGGCTGTCTTTCTATCAGGAAGAGAATAAGAGAGGAAGTAAAGTGACTGTAAAAAATTAAGTATAACCTTCTCTATTAAAAAAAGAAATTGCTGCAAAAATTTTTCCTGCAGCTCCATCTGTTGTAAAAAACATGAACACCTAGCGGGATAGTACTTTAAGATGTTAATCAACAGTTTTTCCCTTGTTTCCTTAAAAGTACCCCCTCTCTCCTCCCATTCAGTGGAAGCTCTCACTGAGCTAGGGAGGGGTAAAACTGAAGGAAAGGAGAAGAAAGACTTAGGATTTTGGTTTGTAAATCTTAGACTAAGACAAGGAGTATGTGAATAAACAAAAGATGTGGAAGACTGCAAGGTGATCCAAGAAGCAATTTGCCTGTCCCAAAGGAGCAAGATTCTCTGGATGGAAATTCAAAGAACAAACTTGAGAAAGACTTCTGTCTTCTACCCATCCCAGCCCCAGCCCCTAGCCCGTCCCAGGGAGGGGTAAGTGGCAAAGCCCCATGGGAGGGTTTGGAGCATGTGGGCGGAGCTTAAGAGGGTCACGAGTGTTACTCAGCATCACCAGACGCAATGTAGGGCCTGGTGGCAGGCATATCCAGGTCTCCGGGGCTGTGATGGCCTCAGAAGTCTCCTGTTTCCTGTGAGGTTTGTGGTGTATTTAGTCACTCAGATATGTCCAACTCTTTGTGACCCTTTGGACTATAGCCTGCCAGGCTCCTCTGCTCATGGGATTTTTCAAGCAAGAATACTGGCTTGGGTTGCCATTTCCTCCTCCAGCAGATCTTCCCAACCCAGGGATCAAACCTGAGTCTTCTGTGTCTCCTGCATTGCAGGCAGATTCTTCACCTGCTGAGCCATCAGGCACATCATCAGGGAAGAGATTCATGGAGCAGCTGAATATTTCCCAGGAGGGCTTGAAAGCCCTGAGAGAGAATCCAACCGGGAGAAGTTTTAGACCAGCAAGGACACTCTGCCATTAGTCTGGCCAAGCAACTCCGTTGGAGGTCAGATGGGAATCAGGGTGGCTGAGCAAGGACGATGTCACTGATGAAGACCTTGGGGACTCCTTGCCTTCTTTGACCTGCTCCTAATCCAGTGCCACCATGAGAACTTCCTGCAATTTACCTAAAACGTTAAAGAAGTGGGGTCCTAAATTAGCAGAGCCTGGGACCACCACACACAGGGGCACATTTTGTTTATTGCAGAAAGACACCCCAGGGAGCAGGTGGAGATCAAAACTGGTTTGTGCTTGCCATCACACCACATGTGCTGGTGTGGCACTGCATTGGCCTGGAGGGGTACTATTTTGTATTCGCACAATGATGTCATGGAACATTGGCACCTTGACTGAGCCAACCTGATTTGCAGAGATCTCTCTGAATTGACTGAAAAGTTTTCACCACAAGCAGATGGAGGCTCTAAGTAGGAAGTAATTTGTAGTACATAAAAATAAAGGTATCTCTCTTGCATATCTGAATCTGTGGTCTGATGTTAGTGATCATTATATAGAGAATTATGTAAGAAACCCGTGGCCCCCCAAATCACTTCTATTTGCATCATGGTTAATATTTTGGTATATTTTCTTTCAATTTTTTTTCTCTATGTAGTTTTCACATCATTAATAAACCAGATATATGCTCTTCGGTATCATGCATTTTCTAATTGTATCACAGGGGAAATCATAGACAATGGATCTCAATCTTGTCGGGAATTTTGAATGCCTGAGGTGAATACACCTCAGTCCCTGAGGCCATTTTCACAGACAAAGGGAATCAGAAATTTAATATGCTACCAGGTGCTAGAATCTCTAACTCCAGGTACAACAGAGTAAAGATGTCTGAGGACTGAGTCTTGGAGAACTCCTTACTTACATCAGTGCTTCTCAAATGTGAACATGGGGAATCACCAGGAGATGTTATCAAAATGCAGATTCTGATTCAGCAGAGCTTGAGTGGGGCCTGGGAGTCTGCATTTCTCACAAACTCACATGTGGTTCATACACACCAGTATTCTTACCTGGAGAATCTCATGGACTCATAGGCAGAGGAGTTTGGTGGGCTACAGTCCATGGGGTCACAAAAAGTCAGAAATCACTGGAGCAATTTAGCGCACACATGTGGTTCAGGCTTAGCGGTCAGGAAAATGAAGAAGGAAAATCATTTATATCAATAGCTTAAGCATTTCTGCAAGCTATTAAAAAATGATTTTTAACTACTATGTTCAATATTTACATTATTTCATAGGATGAATAGGCCAGCCATATTTTTCCTTAACCATTTCCTTAATTTTTGTCAATTTAATTGTTTTAATTTTTATTATAATCAATTCAGTTGATTGCATATGTCTTTATCCCCAACTTTTAAATGTGCAACTAGGGAATTCCTCGGCAGGCCAGTGGTCAAGACTTCATCTTGCTTGCAATGCAGGGGATGTGGGTTTGATCCCTGGTTGGGGAGCTAAGATCCTACAGGCCTCACAGCCAAAAAAATCAAGACATAAAACAAGTAGTATTGTAACAAATTCAATAAAGACTTTAAAAATGGTCCTCATTTAAAAAAAAATCTTAAAAAAAAAAATAAATGAGCAACTAAGAGAGGAAAAAATGAAGGTAAAAGTGGGCCCATCCAAGGCACACATTTCCCTTCTGACATGACTGGTGTGACCATGTGTCCTCAGGCAAGTGGAGCTATGGATTTTTGCCTCCTTTTACTCTTGCTATAGAATGGGCTTTTTCTTCTCACACTCTTAGAATAAAAGGAGTTCATAAAGTGATCTGCAACTCAGTACTTCCTCCTGTGGAGCCACTGTGTCATGAAATATTCATCACAGCTCAGGGACAATGACCCTGTGTGCCAACTGCAGCCGCCGGAATCACCCTGCCCTGAATCCTACCAGGTACAGGATCACTGGTGCCATACTAATGAGCAAACACTGGGATCTGGCCCAGCCTTGGCTGTTTGGATTTCAGTGCCAGGGTAGGAGGTCTGAAAAACATGAAAAGAAACAGCTGAATTCCAAGACACTCCTTCAGATAAAGTTTCCTTTCAAACATTTGTACCATTCTTCATCAATATTTATAAAGTGATGACTAGATACAGCTACATTCCTCTTGGGCCATGTCTAGAACACACCCATAATACCTGATCAAAATACAATTGTTTGTTAGGAGCAAGCGGACATTTTTAGGGGCAAGCTTCTTTGAAAATGAGGAACCAAGTCAGCCCCACATAGCAAAAAATAAAACCAATATCAGTTACATGAACACAAAAAGATGAATGCAATTTTTTAAAGGGCAACATGGTGTAGAGAGACCATACAATTTAGGGTCTGGATTTGAGTCTCAGGTTAGCCTTTTGCTAGCCATATTGGGATCAAGTTAATTAACCATGTGGAGCTCCAGTTCCTGCCTCAGGGGCACTACACAAGTGATTATAAATGCAGAGAAAAATACTTCTCTAGAAGGAGGTGATCTCTCTGGCCTTTCAGGCAGGCAAGACCTTACTTAGTAAGTACTTGCCAATATGTTGAAGATTGAGGCCCCTAATCGTTTCATCCCATAGTCTTAGGCTAATCTTTGAGAGACACCAGAAAGCTTTTAAGTAAGTCCCTCAGTCGATGCCACGTGGTGCTTGGAATTTCCAAACGATTCATCTTTTGGGTTAGGATTCTCATCCTTTGCTTATACTAGAATTACCTGGAAAGAATTTTTTAAATGCCAACGTCCAGGCCCCGCCTTCAGCCAACTAAGGCCATGCTCTGGTATTGTTTACAGAGCTTCCAGATGATTCTGTTGTACAGCCTGAGCTCAGAACCGCTGAGCGACAGTCTTAGACATCTATTGAAAATCCAGGGCAGGTAAAACTAGGCCACTTTCCTTCCAATGACAGTTTCAAGAAATTTGCCACATCAGCTCATCAGTCCCTATATAGTGCACACACACACACAGCTAGTCAGTCCCTCCACAGTGCATGTGGGAAGGGACATAAACAGGTGATTCAGGATGTCTAGATGACGTACAACCCAGAAGAGCTTAGGAGCCCTGCACCTCTGCAAAGAGACAATGTGAGAATAAACTTGTTCAACCTCAACATCATCAATTACCTTTTACCGAGTCACTACTAGGTACCAAGTCCCATATGCTAAGCATTTCACATTTTATTTTCATAGTGCTTGTGTGGAGGCTGCAGACAGGAGCAGGAGTAGTGGATATAGATTTGTAAGACAGTGCAACTTTTCTGGAAAACAACTCAGCAATAAGTGCCAACAGCCCTCAAAATGTTCACGTTCTTTGGCCAAAGAATTCCACTTCAAGGTGACTATCCCACGGAAAGGGTTACAAATGCAGGTGGTGTTTTTGTTCACAAAGATGTTCATTGCAGCAGAGTTTATGTTAGTAAGAAACTGAATAACTTGCTGCTGTTGCCCCAACAAATGGATAGTGATTGCATACATGTAGCTACATGATATAGTGGAGTATAATGCAACCATCAAAGATGGATAATTTTATGACGAGGAAATTTTTATATTACAAAAATTCCTTATACCAAAACAGAGTTTATGTTAGTAAGAAACTGAATAACTTGCTGCTGTTGCCCCAACAAATGGATAGTGATTGCATACATGTAGCTACATGATATAGTGGAGTATAATGCAACCATCAAAGATGGATAATTTTATGACGAGGAAATTTTTATATTACAAAATATTCCTTATACCAAAGTAAGATTTAACATAGTATCTATGGGGTGATTCAAAGTTCCAGGAATGGCAAATAGTTGTACAATTTGTTATATTACAAAGTTGGTTGCAGTTGGCAACCAGTTCTTTCAGAGAGTAAGCATCAATGGTTAAAAGCTCTGTTACCAAAGTTAGACTCTTTCAAAAGCAAACACTTTGGTTGAGCACATCATGTTGCTGGGGAGTCATCCCTGTTTTGTTTCACATGCTAAGGCTTGAGTGTGTGACCCCCTCTCCAAACAAAGCCCAGCTAATGTAAACAGAGGAAACGGAAAACAAATGACAACTGATTTAGAATACAACCCAAATATTCGCTTCACAAGTTTTCCTCACTACTAGAATCGAGTTCTCTGCAGTGTGAAAAAAAAAAAAAAATGAGGAACTGAGAAAAAAGGAAAAATCTGCACGGGAGAAAACAAAGGAAATGGAGAATGTGGGGGAAAGCAAACAATTGCATCTAGGTTTGCCTATGGAATTTCAGATCTCCCAGTCCCCACGCAAAATCTGTTTATTCCTCACACAACCAGGTGTGCTTTGGGGACATGGCCACTTTCTGACATTTTGCATTTCTTCCAGGGGTGGCCTAAGTAAAACTGATCCCTCTACACTTTTCAGGGCCATGTTTTTCTGTTGCAACTTCTTTGTCCACCTGAGTCCCAAAACTTAGGTGTCCTCAGCCTTCCTGCCTGCCCAGTTTAGGACAAGACTCCAATCCCAGGTGTGACAGTGCCAGGCTTTTCCAATTGGAGAAAGTTTTATTTATTAAAGAAAAAAAAGGAGGGGGGAGTGGTAAGGAAGTTTCTGAGTAGATGGGCTCTCTAGTTGAGAACACTTAGCATGACCACGGCTACTATAAATTCAAAACTGACTTTAATTAAGTTGATTTTTTTTTTCAGATTTTTATCTATTTGTTAGTTGTGTTGTGTGCGGGCTTCTCTTGTTGCAGAGCATGGGCTCTAGGCTCATGGGCTTTAGTAAATGTGGTGCACAGGCTCAGTAGTTGTGGCACACAGGCTTAGCTGCTCTGCAACACATGGAATCCTCCCAGACCAGGGATCGAACCCATGTCGCCTGCATTGGGAGGCAGATTCTTATCCACTGCACCACCTGGGAAATACTGAAGTTGCATTTTGAAGAGCATAACAGCATCCATATACTTCTGAGAAATGGAATGTGTGAGGCATTTTGTGTATGTCACCTACAGATCATGCTTGACACTTAAGAGATTTCAAAACAGGCCTAGACTCAGGAATCTCTACCTGCCTACCACCTTGGCCTCTATCTGTCCTGTCTCTCAAGGCCTGTAGATGAGATTAACCCTTATGTTCCTATCCTGCTCCTCTTAGCAAGCTCCCAGGTAACAACCCTCTTCACCAAACAGAGCAGGATATTAACATCTATTGAATCTGTGCTAAATTCCAGGCACTGTGCTGTGAAATAGTCACTCTTCCTACTTGCATTTCTGAGAGCTTCCTTGGTGGCTCAGCAGCAATCCACCTGCCAATGCAGGAGACACAGATTCAGTCCCAGTGGCAACCTGCTCCAGTATTCTTGCCTGGAAAATTCTGTGGACAGAGGAGCCTGTCGGATTTCAGACCAGGGGCTCGAGAAGAGTCAGATATGGCTAAGCATGCCCTCCCATAGCACCTGCATTTTACAGATGGGAACACTGAGGGTGGAGAAACGGAACTAGTCAATGCTGGAACTGGAGTTGTGTGATTCCAGAGTCCTTTCATCTGCAATATACATGGATTGTCTAACGTTTCACCCTCCTGGGTAAAATGACTTTTATATTAAAGGCACCTAGCAGAATTATTTTGATTATAACAGCTCAGATGGGGGCACCTGTCTTCTGGGCTAGGTCACTTTCAGCATCCTGGGCTGCTGCTTTGGGCAATTTTATGAATTATGATATAACAATGATGTATGTGATAATTGTATAATAAAGAATATAATGATAACTTATCATAAAAATAAGCTACTTCTCTCGGGTCTAAAGATAAACTTTAATGAGAGCAGCAAAACTGAAGCCTCAAAAATATAGAAATTTAATCTTGTGTCAGGTTGCACCGGAATGTAAAATTACTCTTTGAGTATTGCAGAGCCAGGCAGATGATATTTTTAGTCTAAAAGCTAACCAGTTAAATTAAATCAGGCTTTGAAGTTCTTTCTGAATACCACCGTTCTTTAAAATTTTTCTTGTAATCCAGATGTTTAACTCTTTGTCCAAGACTCTTTGATTGGGGCGAATCCACCAGGGAGCATATCAAAATGGAGCTGCCTGTGAGATTTTCCTCTTTCTTCATCGCATTCTGGTTCCCATTGAGTCTAAGCCATCCCAGCGACTTGCCTCTCAGCCCACTGGCCCTCCTGTTTCAAGGCAGATCATATGAACATTTAAATTAGTTATAACAGTTTGTAAAAATTGCATTAAGGATCCGGCTCTCTTCTCCAATGTAAAGAGGCACCACTGTTCCCCAGTGTTTGGGATCATCTTTGCTTTTAATGGCCAAACAAATTATCACTTTAAGAAATCCTTGTGCTCCACGCATATTCTTGAAGAACACATTATCCAGATGCTTGACTGTCACCTCTCACTCCAAACCTCTCCTCCTGGTCTCGTTTCCATGTCCTCTGCCTACCTCATCACTAGTATTCTCAGCTCCTTTTTTAAAAGATTGTTTTTTAATTATAGAACTTTGTCTTTATTGAATTTGTTATAATATTGTTTCTGCTTTACGTTTTGTTTTGTTTGTTCATTTGGTTTTTGCTGTGAAGCATGTAGGATTTTAGCTCTCCAACCAGAGAGCAAAACCATACCCCTTGCATTGGAAGGCAAAGTCTTAACCACTGGACCACTTTTAAAGTCCCTCAGCTGCTGTCCTTTTCATGATCACTTTGATCCCAGTGTAGACACAGTTTCTCATCTCCAAGGCAATGCGTTCTAATGTAATAGATTTCTCTGAGTGTTTGCAGGTAACAAAGAAGAATCACAGTGAAAGTTAAGAAACAACTCAGAATTAGATATGCAACATCAGTGTTCTTTAATTTCCTTGGAATTCTGATATGCTTTCCCAGCTTGCTGTCTTGCCACCAGTTCTAACAAGAATTGGATGATAAGGTGTGTCAGAATAAAGTCACCATTACCACTGCAAGACCAATTCAATGTCCCCAGTCAATCCCAGGAGAGTGAAAAAGCTGACTTAAAACTCAACATGCAAAAAACTAAGATCATGTTATCTGGTCCATTCAGTTCATCACAAATAAATGGGCAAAAAGTGAAAACAGTGACAGATTTTGGTTTTTGGGGCTCCAAAATCACTGCAGACAGTGATTACAGCCAAGAAATTAAAAGATGTTTGCTTCTTGAAAGAAAAGCTATGACAAACCTAGACAGCATATTAAAAAACAGAGACATCACTTTGCTAGAACAGGTCCTTGTAGTCAAAGCTATGGTTTTTCCAGTAGTCATGTACGGGTATGAGAATTGGGCCTTTAAGAAGGCTGAGCACTGAAGAATTGATGCTTTCGATATGTGGAAGACATTTGAGAGTCCCTTGGACAGCAAGGAATTCAAATCAGTCCATCCTAAAGGAAATCAATTCTGAATTTTCATTGGAAGGACCAGTGCTGAAGTTGAAGCTCCAATACTTTGGCCACCTGATGCAAAGAGCCTACTCATTGGAAAAGACTCTGATGCTGGGAAAGATTGAAAGCTAAAGGAGAAGAGGGCCGCAGAGGATGAGATGTTTAGATAGCATCACCAACTCAATAGACATGAGTCTGAGCAAACCTTGGGAGATAATGAAGGACAAGAAAGCCTGGCATGCTGCAGTTCATGCAGTCACAAAAAGTCAGACACAAATTAGCAACTGAACAACAATCCCAGAACCCACGGTGCTGAGACACACACGATATTACACTCAGAGAAACAGTTCAGGAGCAAAAAGACACTTCAATCTCTAATTGCATCTGTTTATGAACACGAAAGGGATTTCATTTATAACCCATTGTACCTTTCTCCTTTCTTTTTTCACTCTTATGGTTATTCCAGAGCCTCTCAGACTCCAAAATTCCTCACTCCCAATTCTCCTCTATGATTCTTCCTAACAGCTAAAATGGACTTTTACTTTATTTTAAAAATTAATTAATTTTAATTGGAAGCTAATTATTTTACAATATTGTAGTGAGTGGGTTTTGCCATACATTGATATCAATCAGCCATGGGTGTTCATGTGTTCCCCAACCTGAGCACCCCTCCCTTATCCCTCCCTATCCTATCCCTCAGGGTCATCCCAGTGCACCAGCCCTGAGCACCCTGTCTCATGCATCGACCCTGGACTGGCGGTCTATTTCACATATGGTAATACACATGCTTCAATGCTATTCTCCCCAGTCATCCCACCTTCTCCCTCTCCCAGAGTCCAAAAGTCTGTTCTTTACATCTGTGTCTCCTTTGCTGTCTCGTATATAGGGTCCTCATTACCATATTTCTAAATTCCATATATATGCATTAACATACTGTATTGGTGTTTTTCTTTCTGACTTACTTCACTCTGTATAACAGGCTCCAGTTTCATCCACCTCATTGGAACTGATTCAAATGCATTCATTTTAATAGCTGAGTAATATCCCATTGTGTATGTGTACCACAGCTTTCTTATCTATTTGTGTGCCGATGGACATCTAGGTTGCTTCCATGTCCTGGCTATTATAAACAGTGTTGTGATGAACATTGGGGTACATGTGTCTCTTTCAATTCTGGTTTCCTTGGTGCGTATGCCCAGCAGTGGGATTACTGGGTCATATGGCAGTTCTATTCCAGTTTTTTAAGGAATCTCCACACTGTTTTCCATAGTGGCTGTACTAGTTTGCATTCCCACCACCATTGTAGGAGGGTTCCCTTTACTCCCCACCCTCTCCAGCATAAAGTGGACTTTTACTGTGTCTCCCTTTCTTTTAACATTTTATTGAATATGCCAGTTTAGCCTCTCAGGCTTTCTTTGGCGCATGTGTCTGTAGGCTCGAGTATTCAGCACTATAGAATAAAAATCTGGGCGTTGACCATCAAGCAAGAGCCTTCCCCCATTGTCCTGTCCCCATTATGGATTAATATTTTTCTCTGCTGTACTCCAATAGACAGACCCCCTAGAGAAGCTAAGAACATGGTAGTGACCTGTTAAGAAAGCAAAGTCAGAACTGTCTGTCTAGCATGGATGGAGCCAGTAGAGCGGCGGTTCTCAAAGTGTGGTATTCGCAATGCCTGGGAGCGTGTTAGAAACGCCATCCCTCAGACTCCACCCCAAACCTACTGAGCCACACAATCTGGGTGGAACCCCGTACTCCATGTTTCCACGAGCCTTCCAGATGATTGTGAGCTGACTACAGTTTGAATGGAAACTTTCTTTTTTCCTAGTCGGGACTTTCCCAGGCCAAAGGAATCCATCAAACTCAACTCTAGTTTCAGTTCTGCCTCTTTGCAGTTCCGTGACCTCACCAAGCACTAAACTTCCCCAAGCCTGTGAGGAGACCACACTGACCTTGCTGCTGCAGAGTCTCAGGGCTTCTCATGTCAAGGGCTGGCCCTACCACGACCATCTCCACGGCTCCCATGCATGGCGTCTCAATGTGCCTTCTTTCTTCTCTCTTTGGGGACCTGCCATCATCTTTTCCATACTTTGGGGAGTTTGAGGGGCATTTTAATAATAATAGTGATAGTGCCATTTAAATCCTTTGTGGATTTCAACGTGATAGTGATGGTGACATTGAAATGACAGCCGCAGAATCTACACGGTCAGCTTGTTCTTGGCTACTAACAGATTCAAATGAGCTTGCCCAGGGCAGGTATGCTTTCTGAAAATTAGTGTCTGTGGAACTGAGATAAAGCATTTTGACCAAATGCAGTTCTGCTTGGTAAATGGCTCAGCCATATCTAGAACAAGACCCTAGGAAGGGATTAAAACAAGAAGTGGAAACCATGTTTCAACTTTGAATAGGTCTCTCTCAACTCATCACTTCCTAAACCCTCCTCTTCTTCAGTAAGCTCCTAATTACAACGGGTCAGAATTCCTTGTGACTCAGCACAGTGTTGGACACGACTGAAGCAACTTAGCAGCAGCAGAAGCAGCAGCAGACAGTAAGAATTTGCCTGCAATGCAGGAGACTAGGTTTCAATCCCTGGGTTGGAAAGTTCATTCCCTATTGACTGAAACTCCAAAACAAGAATAGCAGGGCATTAAGGGAGGAGGCGGGGCTCTGCCCAGACTACATATCTCTCATTCCCAAAATCAGGAGACCTCCCCAACCACACATGCAAGAAAACCCACTTCTTGTCTGGAGAATTCCATGGACAGAGGAGACTGGCAGGCTACAGTCCTTGGGATCGCAGTGATCTCTGGTGGCCTCAGCCTGCAACACCTTGAAGAAAGGCTTGGATTTCCCCCCAGAGATTGATGGGTTGCTGCTATGAAATCCTAGCCACTAGACCCGTAGTCAGTGACAAGGGCCCTGGTCCCTCGGCTTTGCAGAAAAGAATTTCCACAAAGCCAGAAAGTAGTGAAGCAAATTAAGTATTTATTAAGAGGAAAGAGTACAATACATGTGAAGAGACACACAGGCTGACTCAGAGGGAGCATCCCTGAGCTCTGCCCTCGTGGAAGTTTCAGTCACTTATATGGTGCATTTCTTCAGGTTTTCCTTTGGCCAATCATTTTAATTTGTCTGGTTCTCAGTCCATATTTGGTATACCTCAGGATCCCTCCATGTGTACACACACATCTGTTAGCCAAAGTGTGTCCTACCAAAAAAGCATATGGGTAGAGAATCCCTTGACATTGCTCCTACTTTGGGCTGCAAGGAGCTTTTCTGTGGGCGTGTGGTCAGGGAGGTCTCCTGACTTCGGGAATGAGAGATATGTGGTCTGGGCATGGCCCAGCCACCTCCCTTAATTGTCCTGCTGTACTCTTCTTGGAGTGTCAGTCAATAGGGAATGAATCTCCAATTGCTATGTCACTGGGAGCACCACCTTAATACTTTACCCGTTAGTGCCCAGAAAAATTTTGCTGAAACAAGGTGTTAGGGGAAGCATACTGACTGAAACTGTCCACTCTGGCCAGGCACCATAGTAACTATTTGCATGAGTTGTTTTAGGACAGGAGTTTCTGGTAAGGAACATGGAACTAATAAGCCTCCATCAACCAGAGAGTTCAGGAAAGGTCAAAAGGAAATACCACATGTCCAACCACCTCCCAGAATCCTTCTCTCTGGCATCCATCTTGGCTGAACAAGGCGTGCACCACCAGGAAGGACTCTAAGTCAGAACGATTGGCTAAAGACAACCCGGAAACGAATCCCATCACTGTAAAACCTGAGACTGCCAGCCATGTGGCAGAGCTGTTCTCCTGGGTTCCCTTACTGCTCTCCACCTGAGTGCCCTTTCCCAATAAAATCTCTTGCTTTGTCAGCACACGTGTCTCCTTAAGAGCCCAGTTTTGAGCCCAGTTTGGGTCCCCCTTCCAGCAACAAAGGGATTGATTCTGGTTGCTAATTCTCTAGGTTCTGGGCTTTTCAGAAGATGGCAATTAACTCTGGTCAAAATGAAGCACATCTTTTGGACGCAACAGTGAGCCAAAAACCAAGAGGTGTGAAGAGGTGAGCTGAGTGGGGGGAGGGTGCAGCTTCTCACACTTTCCAGAAGAAACTTTTTGGCTGCCTGAACACAGGCTTCTCAAATGTTAATGTGCATATGAATCACCATAGGATCTTATTAAAATGTACATTTTTATTCAGCAGTGGGGGTGGGCCTGAGATTCTGCATTTCTAACAAGCTCCCTGGAGATACTGATCTGACTGTGACTGTGTGTAGCCCACATTTAGTAGCAAGACCCTAATGGCTCCATTGGTGAGGTCCTCGGCTAAGAGAAGGAACTGTGACAACACGAGAGATGCATAGCATTTGTGGCAGTCACAGTAAGCATTTCAGCTGTGCTATCATCAACCTCCGCAGTGAAGGTTAAAATGTTATGTTACTCAGGAGTCTGTCTGCTTTCACCTTTTCCAGAAAAAAAAAAAAAAATTAAGTAGTATGTGTGTGCTGTTGTTTTGCAAGTGTCAATGTGTATTATATTTCTATTTTCTTAGCTAAGTGTTTGCTTAAATGCAAAACTAATTCCAAGGTACACGATACAGAAGTGGGAGGAACTAGCATTACTCCCAGCCAGAGCAGTGGTTGGGTGGGTAGAGCATGATTAAGATTCTCAGCCTTGGTCAAGCTATTTTCCAAAACCCTACTTTGGCCAGTGGTTTTCAGGCTTGTTTGAGAGATTGAGTGCTTGAAAATCACAAATTTCCTACAAAGAGAAAATATTTATATTTTTTACATAATGACATGATACAATTTTACTGGCAGAAAATAGGGCACTAATAAAATAACAACTCACAAGTCCTGAAAATGATCCTCAGTTTCATGATTTGTAAAATGAGGGTAATAACCCTACCTCCCTGGGGGAGACCTCTGATCCTTGAGTTGGAACCAAAGACTTGCCATGACGTCCACAGCTACTTGCTGCCATTGGTTTAGCATCAACCACGAACCAGGCACTACGTTAAGGGCCTTGCAAACTTCTCATTAAACTGGACAACAGCTCAGCTAGATGAGTATCTTTATTAGCTACTGGTTACTGATGAGGGAACTAAAGCCGAGAAAGGATAAAGCAGTGGTTCCCTGACAGAGTTCACTGGTAGACTTCACTCCTCACTCATATTTCAGTGGGTCAGTTGCCAGTGCATGCACCCAGCTCCTTTTCCCACTAGGAATTTGCTTTATTCATCAAGAAATTAACATAGGGCTTTTGATCAAGGAAGTCTCCATGGCAGTATTAATCTTTTCCAAGTCAAAGTCCGCCGAAAGCCATAGTCCCTCTTCCCAGAAAGAGAAGCAAACCCACCATCTTGCATTTAACTTCAGGGGGTTCGTGAATCCCAAGCTCAGCACTTCTATCCTGTAGTGTTTAGAGAGACCAAGAGGGCCTTTTCAGGCATCAAGCTGCTACTCCACACACACTACCCTCACACGTTTTCCGTAGTAATCTTCCTGACCATTTTATATCTCAAATATTTATGTTGATAAAAGATTAAACAAATCCTAAATATAAAAATATTCTCTGGCACTAGGATGCCTATAGTGCTTCCAACATTTTTTAAGCATCAGTCTTCAAAGAGTCTGTCTCTCTATTATTAGTAAAATATATCAGTCCAGATTAGGGGCTGTCCAGAGAACGCTTGTCCCTCTTTCTTTTGGTATCCAAATGAAATAAGATACTTCGAGCAAAACAGCATTATTGCTTCCCCCCTGGCTTCTTGACATAAGAAGAGAATTGAGCTGTTGACTCAAAATACAGAGATGAGAAATAGAGTCTGGTGGTTTCTATAACCTCCAAATTAAAAATAAAAAAAGTGGGTGGAGGAGGATGGGAGAAAGTAAGGGAAGAAAGACAGAGATCAGATATTCATGTTTAGAATATTTGAAATTAATTATTGTTATGCATCTTGTAGACCCATGGTTCTAAAAGTGTGTTCCCTGGACCAGGGACACTAACATCACTGGGAACATGCTAAAAAGTTAATTATCAGAGCCCACCCAGGCCTATTGAATCAGAAACATTAGGGAAGGGACTTAACAGTCTGTTTTGAACAAGCCCTCAAGGAGATTCTGGTGGACACTAAACTTCAAGAAGCAGAGTTGTGGACAGATCTTCTCTCACAGAAGGAACCTCCCAGCTGGTCCTAAATCAAGCCCCATAATGAAAGGAGAGTGTGAAGAAGAGCACAAGAGTGAGGGAACTAGAGTTCATGGAGTGACAACTGCAAGTCAGACACTGTACATTCATGACTTCAGGTCACCCCTTCCATAAGCCCTGAGAACATTTACTCTTGTCCCCACTTAATGATTTCTTAAGATGTTCCACAAGACAGTGTAACCGACTCACGCTTACAGACCCACTAAGTAGTGGGCTTACAGCAGGAAATGTGAAAAGTATAAACAGTTATAAAGAAGAATATAGGAATTACCCACAAAACCTTCAAACCACTATTAGCATCTAAGGCATCATTTGTACTTTTTCCCCTGTGGACAACCCCTCTGGATGTAGAGTTCAGGAACCCAGAGAGTTCCTTTCTCTGAGACAGACCCAGGAAATAATGCCTTAGCCCCCAGCTCTATCTTGATTCCACTAAAACACAGAGCCTTCAGCTCTGCCTCTGTCCTTAGCTTTGATCATATACAGAAGGAAAAGCTTAGCTAATTAAACAAAGTCATGCTAAAACCTGGCCTAAAACGGAGTAGGAGCAAAGACTCAACTCTAAGTTTGAGAAGAAATGGACTTTGACCCAGATGCAGAGCAAGCTAGGCACGCTCTGCTCCCTGCACAGAGGATGGCGGCTTGCTCTAAGATGTGGGCGTCATGTGCGTGTTTAGGGCCGAGGAGAACTGCTGACTCTGGCACACTCACCTCAAGGGCCTGTTCCTGCCAGGACACCGTGGTCCCTGCACCTCCAGCCAAGCCTTGTGCACCAGAGTTGGGGAATGGAAGTCATCAAAATTCTGGAAGGCGTTTTGTGATGTTTGGATGGTTCCCTGTTTAACCCCCGTGGAGACGGGTGTGTGTCTGTTTCATGCCAGACTCAGAGAAAATAGTAAAGATAAAAGACAAGAGACTGAGGCTTATAGATGTTGTTTTCATAAAGTGTTTGTTTTTGTTGCTGTTAAGACTACTTGTCCAAGTGTATCATTCTGAGTTTTATTTGAGTACTGCAAAAAAAAAAAAAAAGACCAAAATGTTTTTGGACTATATAGCTGTGGGAGCTTAAACATAATGAGCTTTCTCTTTTGAAAAAAAAAACAAAAAAAAAAAAAACAGAAGAAAGAAGGGAAAAGCTGTCTCTTATACACATCTAGATGTGTATAAGAGACAGGACTACATATCTCTCATTCCCAAAATCAGGAGACCTCCCCAACCACACATGCAAGAAAACCCACTTCTTGTCTGGAGAATTCCATGGACAGAGGAGACTGGCAGGCTACAGTCCTTGGGATCGCAGTGATCTCTGGTGGCCTCAGCCTGCAACACCTTGAAGAAAGGCTTGGATTTCCCCCCAGAGATTGATGGGTTGCTGACCAACCCTGCCACTGATTTTATGAAACCTGGAAACAATTACTGTCCTCCTACCCTCTAAGCCCTTAGTTTTCACCAAACATAAAAAGAAGATTAAGATAACCTGCAAAGATTTTATATGACAGAGATTTGTCATATCCAGCCTGCAGATAATTGAAATTTACAATTAACAATTTTGTCAGAAGAAAGCATTTTAGTCTTAGAGGTTCTTTATTATGTATGATGCTGCTGCTAAGTCGCCTCAGTCATGTCCGACTCTGTGCAACCCCATAGACAGCAGCCCACTAGGCTCCTCTGTCCCTGGGATTCTCCAGGTAAGAGTACTGGAGTGGGTTGCCATTGCCTTCTCCAATTACTTACGCTAATAGGACAACTTAGGATAAAGGCAGAAAGTGGATTCTTAGAAGAAAAGCACCATTGTGTCAGTTAAGGGGTAAAACAAGGCATTCCATAGGAGAAGTTTTAATATATTTTACTTACCTACTTTTGAATAGACAATATATTCATATATAAAATTCAGATGGTACAAAAGGCTAGATAGTGAAAAAAATCTTTTCACATCCCTCTTCTCCACTCCCCAGTTTTTCCTTTCCAGGGGAAACACCATTGTGTCAGTTAAGGGGTAAAACAAGGCATTCCATAGGAGAAGTTTTAATATATTTTACTTACCTACTTTTGAATAGACAATATATTCATATATAAAATTCAGATGGTACAAAAGGCTAGATAGTGAAAAAAATCTTTTCACATCCCTCTTCTCCACTCCCCAGTTTTTCCTTTCCAGGGGAAATCAGAGCCCTTGGTGTTCTTTGCATTCTGGAAGAGGTATGTTATGCATAAAAAGTAATAACATATATTCTCAGACCCTATTTTCTAATGCAGAGGAACATACTGTTCGATTACACTGTTCCACACCTTGTTTTCATGCTTACCAATATCTCTTGAATGTTTTCATTTCAGTATATGAAAGACTTGCCCATACGTGACCCCTACCTTAAAATTATGCCCCTGGTCAGGAAGCAACAGTTAGAACTGGACATGGAACAACAGACTGGTTCCAAATAGGAAAAAGAGTGTGTCAAGGCTGTATATTACCACCCTGCTTATTTAACTTCTATGCACAGTACATCATGAGAAACGCTGGACTGGAAGAAACACAAGCTGGAATCAAGATTGCTGGGAGAAATATCAATAACCTCAGATATGCAGAGGACACCACCCTTATGGCAGAAAGTGAAGAGGAGCTAAAGGGCCTCTTGATGAAAGTGAAAGAGGAGAGTGAAAAAGTTGGCTTAAAGCTCAACATTCAGAAAACAAAGATCATGGCATCTGGTCCCATCACTTCATGGGAAATAGATGGAGAAACAGTGGAAACAGTGTCAGACTTTATTTTGGGGGCGGCTCCAAAATCACTGCAGATGGTGACTGCAGCCATGAAATTAAAGGACACTTACTCCTTGAAAGAAAAGTTATGACCAACCTAGATAGCATATTCAAAAGCAGAGACAGTACTTTGCCGACTAAGGTCCGTCTAGTCAAGGCTATGGTTTTTCCAGTTGTCATGTATGGATGTGAGAGTTGGACTGTGAAGAAAGCTGAGCACCAAAGAACTGATGCTTTTGAACTGTGGTGTTGGAGAAGACTCTTGAGAGTCCCTTGGACTGCAAGGAGATCCAACCAGTCCATTCTGAAGGAGATCAGCCCTGGGATTTCTTTGGAAGGAATGATGCTAAAGCTGAAACTCCAGTACTTTGGCCACCTTGACTCATTGGAAAAGACTCTGATGCTGGGAGGGATTGAGGGCCGGAGGAGAAGCGGACGACCGAGGATGAGATGGCTGGATGGCATCACGAACTCGATGGACGTGAGTCTGAGTGAACTCCAGGAGATGGTGATGGACAGGGAGGCCTGGCATGCTGCGATTCATGGGGTCGCAAAGAGTTGGACACGACTGAGTGACTGAACTGAACTCGTTTGTATCTGTTTTGTTGCTTATTTTTTTGCCTTTCCAGTCTCTGTTTTCACTGTGACACTTGCTTTCTGTTCTTCTTATGTAGTCTCTGGCTTAAAGGAAGACGACCCATCTTTGTGCTGCAGTGACCCTAAGCTTTCGAGAACTCTGGTGATAGCTTGTCTGAAGAAAATTCCTGAGGATGGGAGCTTGTGCCTTTCTGAAGAGACATATATGTAACGGGATGTAAAAGGATCAAGGAATAGGAACACTGAGAAGGCAAATCAAGATGAAAGAGAAAGGCAAGGTAGAAGAACCAAACACTTGGGGTCATACATCCCAAGCACATCAATCATCGCTATGGATGATTGAACCAGCGAAACCTGTTTTTCCACATGAGGAGTCTGGTAAATGTGCAGCAGGGGTTCACAGGTTAAAGTACAACAGGAGGAACTATGTGCATACTGTGTGCACAGGGAGCTACAGAAATCAATACAGACTCTACAGATAGGAGTGAGTGTACGTTGATACATTTCTAGTGTCCAATTTATTTATTTATTTGCTTTAATATTTATATTATTTATTTGGTTGCACCAGGTCTCAGTTTGGCATGAGGCATCTTTGATTTCCATTAAGGCATATAAGATCTTTAGTTGTGGTATGTGGTATCTAGTTTCCTGACCTGGGATCAAACCAGGACCTCCTGCATTGGGAGTGCAGAATCTTAGCCACTGGACCACCAGCAGAGTCCCTCTAGTGTCCCATTTAGAAAAAAACTAAAAATTAAAAGGATTAAAATGCACACACCCCATGGTATTGTTCAAGAACTCCTACTGTTTTAGGAAAACAAAGATAAGCAAAGATATCACATCATTTAAAACAGCAAAAACGGGGAACCCCTTAAATATCAAACATAAGAATTATTGTAGTAAAATGTGGTGCATCCACAAGCTAAAATGCCATCAGCTATAAAACTTGTTTATAAGTATCAGAAAATGTTCTCCATAAATTTCAAAATTAAAGAAAAATTATAACAGCAAAAAGCCTCACTCTGTACGTTTATTTTAATGTAATGATAATAGCAAATGTTTACTGAGACTCACCACATGCCAGATGCTCTTTGTGGTATTTTTAATACATTAATGCGTTTAAACCTCACAATACTATAAATGAGAAGTCATGATTTGTTTTTCAGATTTGCCCATGAGAAGGCTGAGGTACAGAGCAGTAAAGCAATTTGGATAAGAACGCAAGGTTGGCAAGCAGAAGGCCAGTAACTGGTCCAGGTCTTCTGGTTATACCCACTCACTTAACCACATGCAACGATGCCTTCCAATGTATCAAGAAACCTAGGAGACAAAAGAGAAATAGGCTGCTTTTGAATGGTGACCATAGAGGAGAGAATGCCTCTCTGCAGAGAAAGAACTGGTCCTCTGAGAAAGCAGCTAACAGAAGATTTCAGTTGGTGCAAGGGTTCAGTTCTGACAAGGCTGACACAGGACAGGAAACTGACATCAAGGGGAAACAAATCAACCTAAGGAGACTGGAAGGGAGGAACATCAACTCAGCATCATAAAGATAATTCCATGACAAAATATGCCATGAAATTGTTCAGATTTAGAAAAACAAGCATTCAAGTGTTCATAAATCTGAAATGACAAAGCGGCCAACTATTTTATCACATCATAATATCTTTAGTCTATAATG
This sequence comes from Madoqua kirkii, assembly GCA_006408675.1. Lineage (NCBI taxonomy): Eukaryota > Metazoa > Chordata > Mammalia > Artiodactyla > Bovidae > Madoqua > Madoqua kirkii. The sequence goes on along the minus strand of SJYC01107363.1, from coordinate 2,368 downwards.
ATTGCTTAAGAGGAATGCCCTTTACAAGTGAACTCTCATTGTGACTTAACGTTGAATTAAAATATTCACAATGAAAGCGTAAAATGAGACTTTCTAAGACAAACAAAGTCTAAAAAACCTTAATATTCAGCTTACATTATCGAATAATCATGTGGGAGACATTGCTCATACTTCATAATCTTTCCTTGGAAATAAGAAAGGTTTTCATTATTAAGTATTATTCTACAAAATTAAAATATTCACAATGAAAGCGTAAAATGAGACTTTCTAAGACAAACAAAGTCTAAAAAACCTTAATATTCAGCTTACATTATCGAATAATCATGTGGGAGACATTGCTCATACTTCATAATCTTTCCTTGGAAATAAGAAAGGTTTTCATTATTAATGTATTATTCTACATTGTTTTTAACAAATCGTTTCACCTACATCATTTACCATACTTGTCACCAAATGACTAGGTTTCCAGAAGTTCAAATCCACTGACAAATGATGATGGCTTGCCACCAGAGGAGCTGTTTTTAAAAATGAGCTGCAGAGTTTCAAGACTCAAAGAGATACTCTATAATATATTTAGTAATGCCAATGGTGTTAAGATAAGCGTATCTTACTAACATGGCTTCTGAGAAATCCTGACATTTTGTTTTAAAAGAGAACCAATCATATTACTTTATTATCACATATGTAACTTTGAGTTAAAAAAAAATCTGTTGTATAAACTGAGCTATGTGTATACACACGTATCTAGAGTTTATTTCAAGGCTTATGGGCACAGTTTTCCCTAAAGTACAATAAACACTCTTTTCTTCTTCATTTCATAATAGCCTGAGGCTTCGAGCACACTAAGATAAACAACACTAATTTTCCAGTTGTATGTTAAGGCCTTAAATCCACCACATAAATATTCCAAAACCAACTCAGAGCAGTAAGCTGGTGGTGGATGGGAAGAACAACCAGAGGGATTACTCCAAGCCTTTGAGGGAGTGGGGGAAACACATTTCTTGACCTTCTGTTCTGAACGGCTCCTTTTCATCTGGTTTCAATTCTCTTGTTTGTGCACCTTGCCATATTTGTTATTGAATTCCTGATTTCTTCTTGTTTCATGTTCCGTGTTCCAATGATTTATGAGAAATTGCTGATCTAGATGTTATCTTTGGCATCCTGTGAGTGCACAGAGCTCCTTAAGAATGCTGAGAGGAAAAACGTGTTTTGAGTAGGGCAGTGCCTTGGCTGAATAGATGTCCATCAGTTTGTGAAAAATGCCAGTCACAGATTCCTCAATAAGATACGTTTTTCTTTTAAACACAGCAGTAGCAAGGGTATTTTCAAAATCACTGATATTTTTTCCTCTTTGGTGGATGAGTGTAGTTAGAAATAAGATGTGGTCCTGGAAACTTTCCTGGTGGTCCAGTGGTTAGGACTCCTCCTTTCAAATGGAGAAGCTGTTGGTTCAACCCCTGGTCGGGGAACTAGGATCCCACATGTGCGTGGTGGGCAGCCAAAATAATTTTAAAAACAATGATAATAAGATGATCCTAAAATAATGATTTGAGGAGAAATCTAGTCAGATTATTTTTTAAGATTTTAGCCCAAAATGAAGTGGCAAGTTTTCCGTATCAGGATTCTGACTTATTTGGTTTGACTAAGAAATAAAATATGTTAAAGGCATTTCAGTTCATTGCTAAACATCTCCATTAAGGATAGGAGAAGGCAATGGCACCCCACTCCAGTACTCTTGCCTGGAAAATCCCATGGTTGGAGGAGCCTGGGGTCGCTAAGAGTCAGACACAACTGAGCGACTTCACTTTCACTTTTCACTCTCATGGATTGAAGGAAATGGCAACGCACTCCAGTGTTCTTGCCTGGAGAATCCCAGGGACAGGGGAGCCTGGAGGGCTGCTGTCTATGGGGTCGCACAGAGCCGGACACGACTGAAGTGACTTAGCAGCAGCAGCCATTTAAGGATGATCTAGTTTATAAATGTGTAGGAAATGAGAGCTTTTTTTTTTTAATGGTGACCAGCTTTCTCTAGCTTAATTAAATGAAAATTAATTAGCAAGTCTAATATGCTTAGGGAAAATTAATTAGATAAATTTTGTAGGCTAATCAAAATACTGGGGAATCTGTCTTCATTTCTTCCTCTCCACTAGTGGGAGTTAAACACACCCTCCAGAAAACATTGCTCTTACCGGGCTCAGTAACTAAAGTGTCTCAGTGGCACCAGTACCAGTGGTTCAGTGGTAAAGAATCCACCTACCAAGCAGAAGACAGCAAGACACTTGGGTTTGATCCCCTGGAGGAGGAAACGGCAACTCACTCCAGTATTCTTGCCTGGGAAATCCCATGGGCAGAGGAGCCTGACGGGCTA